>VXBW01005499.1:1858008-1888572 GCA_013400375.1 Thinocorus orbignyianus | reverse complement strand
AAAAAAAAAAAAAAAAAAGTACAATGTGAATTATTAAAGGAATTTCTTTAGGAGTGATACCAGCTGAGCTCTGTGTACTTGCTCTTGATTGAAAAGACATCCTTTCCTAGGCAATCTTTCAGTATTTCAATTCTTTTATCTCTCTTATAAATCATAATAAACTGGGTAGTTTCCTGCCATAGTCTTGGTTGGTACAAACTTCTCAGTTCTGACTATTAACTGAAACAATTACACACTTTAGGTTAATGGTTGAGCTGACTAAATTGACGTGTAAAAAATAAGTTTTTCTTTTCATATCAGATGCATTAAATTATTTATTTTAAGGGTGTAGAGTTGTGCTTCTTTGAAGATCACTTTTACTCTAATTGTTACAACAAATAAAGTAGAAAGAGAACAGAAACATACAAAGCCCTGCATTTTGGGTTTTTTTTTATGATAGGAAAAGATGTCCTTTTCCACATATTAAAAATGAACAGAAAACAGAGGAAGTATTGGTTGCTGTCCCTAATGTTATCTGGCTTGGTGCTGCAGAAGCCTACTTATTCTATGTAGGTGGAATCTTGTTTTAAAACTGCTATTCAAACGTTCTTTGACAAGCAAAGAATGTTTGGTGAAACTACTGTTTTGGCCTTTTTATCAAGAAAATACATTTTATTTACACCATTTTTAGTTTAACTTTTGGTGATCTTTTTGAAGAGTATGTTGGATGATGAGGTTAGTCTAGAAATATGAGACCGTAAAATTTCCAACTTGGGGCATATAATACAAAAATCAGAGGTATTTGGAGGCTACATTCTACCTTAATTTCTAAAATTGTAATTATTAACTGACTTGGCTGCTATAAGATCCACAAGAAATAGCTTACAAGCCGATGACCATTTTTTTAGCTATTGTAAATAAGTCATGGTGTAGCCAAATGTCTGAACTTTTCCAGTATTTGCAAACCAACTCACTGTCTTCCAAAAAGAGTCCATACCCTGCCCTGTTTTCAACATAAGAATATATTTTAGTCCTGTTGGAAGAATAACAAAGATGAACCCCTGATTTCTAGAAGCTGCTGTCTAGTTAAAGAACAGGTATAATATGGCAGAGTTTCTTCAGTACGGTACGAGTCAGAATACCTAACCTACTTTTTTGAAGGTGAATTTAAACATGAGCTTGAGACTTTATGTACTGAAAATTTAAAAGAGGGCTAATCTGTATCTTAGTTGAGGACATTTTGCCTGAGGATCTTGTTTGTTGCTGAGCTAAAAATGTCATGGCTGTAATTTGGTTCATGATTCTGTTTGTAATTTTTTAGCTTATTGGTAGTTATGGCTGAAGGCATGTGTTGCCAAGTTGCCTGCTAGCCCATGTGTGATTTAGTAAATAATTCTGTATCTTAGGTATCGTCTTCTCTGTCATTCCTGTTACTGGAAATCTCTGAGAGCACCAGTGACCCAGGGAATGATGTTGGTGTCCTCCTGCCCAGTCACTCATTAAGTTGGCATGTGACTGAAACATTTCCCCTCTTAGCAGTTCTCAGCTCCAGCAGGAAACAGTGTTACGGACTGGTTTGGGGTTTTACTGGCCCCTTGGTGAAACTGGGTGCTGCAGGCTTGGGCAGTTCAAGAAAAATGGGTATATATCTGCCAGCTTTCTCAGAGAGCATGAAGAAGGGAAGAGATGAGTGGCAATTTCTTCCACCACTCTCCCACAGAGGGAGGGCAATTAGCACGTTCAGTTGAGCAGAAGCCATGAACATGTCATCTGTAACAAAAGTTTTGAAATTACGTGCTGACAGTCACAGTAGCTCTAAAGAGTGGTGGCCTAGACCTTTCAGAGATTTGCCTTCATCAAACAAGGTCAACAGAAATGCAAGATTGTAGTCTGCGAAACACCATTCAGCAAGTGAACAATCTCTATCTTCTGGTAGTGATGCCACCAGCAAATGAGGGATATGTTAAACAAAACTGTTTTTTTGTATTTGACATCAATGCTAATACTCTGAAAATAAAAAAAGATTTTTTATTTAATTTTAGTTGCTTATGTTATTTTGATGATTCTCTCTGGAGCATTTAGCTGCTATCTGTATGTTGCTGACAAAACAAACTGAATTTATGTTGCTGGGATCATCACAATGAGTCATTAAAGTAATTAAAATGAGTCAATGAAATGAGTCATCAAGTGAGAGAGTTACACCTGCAACCAGACCCTGTCCCTATGTTATGCAATTGAATTTTTGACTATGGGCTAAAAACTTCTGACTGTCACATTGAATTGTCTCTTAACAGCTCGTACTGCAATTTGAGTTGTAATACCCAGTACTGCTGAATGAGTCTTCGTAACTGAATTAACTTCTTGGTCACAGAAAATAGAATCTGCCACACTGAAAGGGAACATTGTTGTTTGAAAAGCAGTGTTCCTTTGAAAAAATTTTCATAAGCTTATCGTTGGGAAGAAATTACTATAGTAATATCAAGGACAACCTTCGAAACTAGTGTGTATTATGGAGATACAGCATGCATTCCAGGTTTGAGTTTATTTACACCTTCACTCTCACACTAGTAAAGTTTTCATTTATGTGAATTAAAATTACTTGAATGTGAGTTAAAGCAGTTTGATGAGGGGATGGGGGGAGAAATTATGTTTCACTGTGTAAACGAAGCACTCAAGTTTTTTAAGGAGGGACATTACACATTATGGGTATCCACATAACACCTGCCATAACTCTTTCTCCTTATTATAGTTGGTGTCTTCATAATTTAAACTAAAGACACAGACAGTGTCCTTATTTACTATGTATCGGGTATTATTTGCCAAATACTGAAGATGGGGAAATATTTCAGAACTTCTAGTGACTGAGGATACTTCACTCATTCTGAGGAACAACTCAGTGAGGTGTTACTGGTTTTATTCTGACTGGAAGATGTAACAGTTAAAGCCCAAAATTTGCAGACTTGGGTTCCTAAATACCGACTTCAATTCTTTTTCTCTTTCCAGATTTTTTTTTAACATTTTGCTTGATTTCAGGTACCTAAACACAGCTTATATTTTCAACCTTTACAAAATTATCCATGAAAACTTCGGCCCTAGGTATTGGTAGTTTTGACCAGGTCAGGCTAGAATAGAAAATCTGGCTTCTTTTGACCATTTTTTTTTTATGATTGTAGTAGTTTTTTTCCAACTTTTTTTCACTTTGTGCTCCATGATGTGAACAAGCTTGTGAGAAAATACATTGCCAGTTCTTAGTTGATTTAAGAAGAGGTTCAGAATGTTTTTCAGAAAGTACTACTAATAATAAATCCATGATTCGATAGCAGATTAATTATTCAGTATAAACCCACCGAGGAAGAATATTTTAAAACACACTTATTCATCTCATTAACATTTTTTTTAATGTCATTGGCATATTATTAATCTTTATTCCACTTTTATAATATATATTTCTTTCCCCTTTCACTTCTGAACTAAGGTTGACAGGGCAAATATGCAACATGCTGAAGATGGAGATGCTGGTTGTACCAGCTACCTGTACAAGTAGTACCAAAGGGCCATGGGACACCAGTGGTTTAGCTACATACAGCACAGGTACGTAATACACGGGTTTGCACACTTGGCCCTGGGCTGGGCTGAACACAGCAGGTGGGGGATGTGGGTCTTAGGGGACCCCTGGAAAAATGGCCCCAGCACCCCTTTCCCAGACATACTCTCTAGTTTTAAAGCAATACATGGAAGACAAGCAGCCACTTTGGAGGGAAAAGAAGTTATAAACTGTGTTTTAAAGACACAAAATAATGGTGACGTGCTCTGAGCATGCTGCTATGCTCACTGTCTCACAGCCCTTGAAGAACAAGACATGCAAGAGCAAGGTTCTGCTTCCCAGCAGGGCTTAGGAAGATGACGGCACCCACCAGCACTTCATCTCTTGAAAAAGATGAAGACGACTGGTGGATCAATACGTTCTTTTTAAAGAGTTTGGGCTGTTTCATAAGCAGTATAAGATGATGGAGGATGGAAGTCACACCTCTCTTGACTGTGCAGTGCTTTTTCTTGAGTAGGCTTAAGAAGTTCATTGAGGAATTAAAGGGTTTTAGTCTTTCTTACAGGTTTTCCAGTAGAAATTTATACCATGCAACAAAATGCCTTTTCTAGACAGATTACACAAATTTGTTCTATGAGTCTATTTCATGATCTGTCAGCTCACAGAGAGGTACTAATGGGAACTGCCTTTTCTTTTGTGATAAGCTTCTATTTTAAAAATGATTTACAATTCCAAGGCAGAAAATCAGAGCAAAAGAGCTGCAAAATTTATTATTGTGATCATACCACCTTTCTCTGTGGACTTCTGTGTATTTATTAAGTAAAAGAGAGAAAATCCATCTTCTGTGGGTAGTACATCATCTACACAGTGATGGCAAGCTTTCTTTTCATGTACGGGGTGATACCATTTCAATAGGAAAACCTCAATCCATTTCCCCTTATAGTGACATACATCTCTTTTGGAACTTTCTAGAGTGGATACTGTACTTTTAGTCTCTTTTTGTTTTAGTATACAGCAGAATGACAGTTTGGTCACTAAGTAATTACTCTTTTTCTTCATATCTGTTCGCAACCCAAGTGCGTTGTTCATAGATGGACAGGTACTGAAAGAGTTGTGCTTGGGATTGACATCTAGTACAATTTGGAAGAAGAAGGAAGGAAAAGGAAGTGGATTTTGAGACACCTGGTCTTTGTATAAGCTTTTTAACTACTCTATAGTCACCTTTGCTAAGCTAAGGCAAAGCAACATTAAGAAGAGAGCCCCGGATTGGTGAAAATGCTGATACTTTTAGAGTAAAATTAACTTTTTTTTTCTAACTGCTGATGTCAGAATATTTCAAGTAAATACATCCTCCAAAAAAGAATGCCTCCAGCTGAATTCACTGCCCTGCTTTATCTTTGCTTTCAAATTAAATAACACACGATGAAAATCAAGTGCAGTTTTCTTCCTTTTCCTTTCTCAGTCTGAATGTTTCAAGAATCTGAAGCAAAATTCTCCAAGGACTCTAATAGGCAATTTCAGTAATGCAGCAATGTTATAAATTCTTGGCTTTTCTATAAGCTGGACTGTGATTTAAGAGACAGATCTTTTTTTATTGGCCTTAGTCTTCTATTAAGGAGTTTCTGCCTTCCTGGAAAAATGCTTATTTCTATCATTGATTGATGTCTTCAGTGAACCACAGTTAAAAACCTGGTTCAAGGGTTAGATAATTCTTAGTGATATGATTTAATATTTCCAGACAATAACTTTTGCCTTTAAAATCTAAAATAACAATATATTTCAGGAGATGGAGCAGGCTGTGTTGTTGTACCAGCAATGGTCAGACCAATTCTCTTGTAGGAGAAAATAGTTAAAAAGGCAGAAAGCTGCTCCTGGGCTCCTGTTATGCTATTGCCCGTCAGAAAACAAATAACCAGCACAGTCACTAGTCTTCTCCAAAGAAGGGGCTACTTAAGGGAAGTAAAGATTTGATGTGGATTTGATAATAGTCTTCAATTACATTAAAGCTAAAAATGAAAAAATAAGCCCAACCACCCTGTTTTAAGGGGGACTAGGAATAATGAGTTTAAGTTACAATAATTGACAATAAATTATATGGGAAGAAAACTTTCTTATAACCCTGAAGCAGTTTGTTTATAGAAATGGGAGACTCTCCTTCCACTGCAGGCTCTTCAGAACAGACTGGACAAGCACCTGTCAAAAATACCAGTGATGTGAGAAGGATGAGATGTTATGTGATAAGCATTTCGAGCTCTACTTTCCCACAAGAAGAGGGAGCTTGAGAACTTTCAAGCAGAAAGAGTAACACTGACTTCCTCTAAAAGCAGGTAGTGGAGAGTACGCTTGTCATGGTGCCAACACCCGACCATCAACCCATATATAAAGCAAGCAGGAGAATAGCAATATGACCTGTAATGGAAGGATGATGGGGAAAGCAGTGCCATTTCTCTGTTGTGCCTGCAAGACGTAAGCTCACTCTGCTTTCATCTTTGCTAATGGAAGAAGCAGTTTTTACTAGCTGTAGGCTACCTGCAGAGGAGACTGACACAATTTCCTCACAGACAGTGTGATTCCTGCAGGCACCAGGCTCTGAGAGCTCAGTTATTGCTTTGGGCTTTCAGCAGCTAGTGCTCAGCCTGAGCCTACAAGAACCACACTTACGTAAAGTCTCTCAGCTGACGATCTCAGGGTGCTAACTCAAGCAATTCTACCCCATTTTGCAGGTAAAAAAAGGGGTCACAGAGTAGCTGAGTGGCAGTTCGGGATCATACAAAAGCAGCCAAGTACTCAGTGCTCCCTCTGAACCTTAGATAAAACATAGGATTTTTTCTCAGTAGTGCTTAGCTGAATGAAGCATGCTCATCCCTACTGTCAAATGAACAGGCACTGTGTTCCCAGAAGCCCCTCAAAGAAAAACTTTGAGACTTCTTCAAGTTTGAGTATTCCTCAGATGGGCTGATTAATTTCAGTCCCAATAAGCCCAGAACAATCAAAAAGCTCTAGTAACCTTCCAGAAGGGGTTACTCCGTCTGGACCACAAGATGTGCTAGAGCATATGGTTAAATGATCTTGCATTTGTCAACTTTTTTACCCTCAAACTAATAAACCCAGCATAACATCAGTCATACCTAGCTTCTACTATCCAAAATCCACTGATCTGACTTCTTTATTCTATGTTTTGTGTCTCATTCTTGTGGATGACAAGGCAGAATAACACCAAAGGGAACCAGAAACACCAGAAAGAAGCACTTTAGTTGAAGATTTTCAGTTTCATGTCACTATGAATATGTCTCGGGAATGGCAAACCATTCACAACCACACAACCAAGGAAGAATATGACAACAGTAAAAGGCTGACTACTCATCCAGGGGTGTAGTAGCTAACAGAAACAACAACTATTTCAAAGCCTGGTGACCAAAAAATACATAAAGATCAAATCTTCAAGTGAATGAAAGTGAAATTGTAGCTTTATAGCTAATATTCCAGTCTCATATGGTAGGTCTCAAAATCACACAAATATTGTTAAAAAGAATTTTATTTGTCTTGAGAATATATTTGCTCTATGAGGGTCTTCAGTATCAGAAGGTACAGCCTTGGAGTAAAAATGTTATAAAGAATATTCTGTTGGTAGAAACACTATAGAAAAGTTTTATATGGTAATTGCTTTTCATCATCAAATAGATGTTGCTTCACTTATTCAACTATCTATGAGATTTTAGATTGGTAGCCACTTTAGTGGTAGAACTAAAGTAGCCAAGTGGTACTTTCTCAACACATTCTTTTATAATAGCAGTAGCTATTTTTCTAGTTGTAGTACTGGGTTAATAGTAAGTCAATAGTATCTGAAACTGCGGTCACAGGGGTGAAACATGCCTATTGAGTTACCTCACTAAATTTTCTTTCTTTTTTTCTTATTACCTGTCTTACACAACATGTGTGGACATTTGCCGGTCTCTCTGACTGACAGATGACATCTTTTTACTCCTTCTCAGTCAATATAAGTGTTTTTTCTCAGCTTGTTTTCATCCATGGCAGGTATGTTCTTATTCAGCATACCAGTTATGTTTCTCATCTCTGACCAAGGTGACTCTAGCCTAGACAATGATGAGGGTGAGGGTAGGTAGTAATAATTGTGCATGTATACACACGAGTTTCATGCATAGTAAGGAATAAACAGCAATGAATTAGGTTAGTAGCTTCATGGGGTTGAGTTCAGAAATGGTGCGAAGTAATCAAACCCAGTGGAGTTATATAGATTTAGTGCAAAGAATAATTAGGTTCATTCAGACTATTGGTTTCTCATGATAGCAGGTGGAGAATTGTTCATTAATTTTGTTCTGGTCTTGATTTCGTTAATGAGACTCTAAGAGTGAAACCAAACGCCCATATTCTTTTCAAACACAAGATTAAGTGCTGTCTCATGGGACAAACAGATTAAAGAAGCATTCTGACAACTCCACAATTGTTTAAATAATTTCCATCTCCTTTTTCTCAAATGGAGATCGTTGATGCCACTTCAGTCATCACATCAATGCGAGGCTGTTTTCCAGAGCCATGGAAAGAAATTCCCTTTTCATGTCATGTCAACTATCCTGTTGGTTTAAATGTTATCAGGGTTAACCCAGAGAGACGCTCTGTCCAAACTTAATGATATTACTAAACAAAATGCTGATGTAATAGGATTCTTTTGAGACATGTTTAAACCAGCAATGGAATCACAATAAAACCAGAGAAAATGTGTGATTTTATTTTAGTAAGTACTGAGTACAACGGAGTGATGTTACTCTAATTTGGAGAGATTTAATTTGTGCATGTTTCACAACTAGACTTCTCCCCTTGTATAATCCATTGGTCCCTCACTGCCTTGTCCCACTTGGATTTACATTAGCTGTGGTGGACTTCATCCAATAAAACACATGTAAATTAGGATTAATGTCACCTTTAAGATAAAGCTGCATTAAAAGTTTTTGGTGAAATTGAAAACTAAGAGGTTTACAGAAAAGTTCACTCTGTGAATCCAGCTTGAAATTAAAGTTTCGACTGGCACAAATACTGTTTTTCACTTGGGTGTTACTGCAGATGCCTTCCTTTACAAGGTGAATTGAACGTTTTTCTATTAGGTACCCACTGCTTGTGCTGTGTCCATGCCTCATAGTCAGTGCAACAGGTTGTTAAATGGATGTGAAGCCTTTCCTGGTCTTGAATTTTACATATCTCTACTGACTACAATTGATTATTGCTGAGAAGACCTACCACGGGTCCCTGTAGAAAGAAAAGTGGCAAGAGAAGTGAGTCAGAGGGAACGGCAGGGTTGTGAAACTTGTTTTCCAGACACCTTGTTCCTGAAATTAAGATCATCTGACCTGATTATCCTCTTGATCAGACCGACATGAGTTCAAAAGGAAATGGGTCAGGGATGTTGTGTCTCAAGTTCTGCATGCATATTGCCTACTAGGGAACTACTTTTTCTCCCAATGTCCTATTTAGGGCATTTGGCTTCCCAAGTGAATGTTGGTATGTGAGTCGTGTAAACCATTGGGGTTTTTTGCCATCAAGTTGTATATGTCTTTGGTCTGTGTCTGTAGCTTTACTGTTTTGACCACCTTTTACCTCTTTGCAGTGGCATATGCTGTTGATATAGGTATAATAACTTCAAAATTTAGTTAGAGTTAGTGATGAATTACTTTTCTTAGCTGAGAATCTTTCCCTAATAGTTTGCGCCTTGTTACATTTACCCATTCTAAACTTTGTAGGTTAGAATTGTGCACGGTGTATTACTAGAAAATAGTTTGAGTTTGTACCCCCTGTTTATATGCCTGAGAACACTTTACTCATCTTTACTCATGTAAGATCTAATTTAATCTTATTTAATTTAATTTCATCTTATTTAATTTAATTTAATCTTACTCATGTAAGATGAGATGCCTTTACTCATCTAAGATTTAATTCCTGTTTATTGAAAGATTGTGTTGTATTTTAATACTTACACATTACTATGAAATGTTTGGGTTTTACAAAACAATTTTTTCTAATCAGAATCATAACAAGTTAGCCAGAAACCAGGAGAGAAAGGTATTATTTATCTTCCATGACTCAACAAATCACTCACTCGCTATATCAGAATGCAGCCTATACAACAGTTGCAAATTATGGACATAATATTAAAATTAATTTGTTGTTTTATGGCATGTTGACTTTGATTTTTTTACTTTAACATAGCCTTGCCATAGAAATAAATAGATTTAAACATAGACCCAAAGTCTTCTGCAAACTTTCTTCTGGTTATGTCAGTAAGTGGGACACACCTGAGAGAAAGAATGTTAAAAAGCTACCAGAAGGCTAAAACACCTACAGTTGACAGGGTCAGCATCCACTACAACTTCTCTGTATGATCTACAAATGATCCTAACTGGTGACTTGCCAAGTGGTGACAGCACCAGCCTCAGTTTGTATCACCTCTCCTTTTCACCTCGGTGCATGGGGTAACAGATTATAACTCTCACATATTAATTTACACTTAAATAAAGCATTTTACCAACTCAAATATTATCTCCTATAAAACAGACAGGACAACCAAACGGACAGAGGAACTGTGATCTTTGGAACCCATGGAATGATTTGCTTTTTTAAGGAGAGATACCAACCAAGTACTAAAATACATTTCTGACAGTGACTATGTGCTCTGAGTTGTTTTTCTCTTTTAAAGGTCTGCATATTATTCACAGGGCCTCACTAATTAAGATACTCTTCCTAATCCAACTATAGATTATATAATTAATGAACTGCTTTTTTTTTTCCCCTCTATGAATCTCTTACTAAAATAAGAAAGGTAGAGTAAGAGATTGCTTGACACCTGTGCTCAACAAATAATCAAACTGTTTACTACAAATAGACTGATTCTCATATATTAGATGCATTGTGAAACATGCTTGTTAGAGATCCCATTATGGAATTAATATCTAATAATGTTCTCTTGCTTTTCTGAGAATTCAATATAAAAAAGCACATTTTCAGCCTCTTAATGACTTCTACACAGTTCAGACCTGTGTTTGAAGATAGCAATGAATCTGGCACTATGAAGTTAATACAACCACAAAAATTATTCTGAAGCAAATTAGATGAAGAGCCTAAATGTTTCAGAGCTACTGTAACAGGTGGAAAAAGAAGGTAGGTTCTTGTGATTCTGAAATGAAACAAAAATGGAAATTTAAGGTAAGTAGTAATGACTCTGGGTTTATTCATAAGTGAATGAAGAAACAGTGGAACTCAAACAGCAGTAGGGTTGTTCTGGCACCTCTTCTGGCATTGACTGGAGATAAAAGAAATCACCAAGGCAGTCTGCAGCTGGAGTTCAGGAGTAAGGTCAGAACTCCTTTATGAAAAGGTCAAAGAGAAATTATTAACACCTATCAAGGCTTACATGAAAAAAGGCATTCTGACGTGGGAAAAAATCCTGCTGACTTGTCTTGGTGGCATTAAGTTCTCTGTCATAAATTACATTATTTATCGATGTCATGCACTGAGTCAGCTCTGTAAGTCTGGGCCACAGCTGAGTTAAAATTTTACACTGGAATAAAATCTAGTGAAATACATGCCAAAAAAAAAAAAGATCTATTTTTCTGGAGTCCAGGCTGATATTTTAGACTCAAGGCAGAAAACAAATCTAATGCCAAATTAAACACATCTGTATATGAAGTGAAACAAGGCAATATATGTGCACTCATTTTTGAAAGCTTCCTGGGTCATTCATTTTTTAAGATAAGGCAGGAGGGCAGAGAAAATAGAACCTGTTTTCTTTGTCTCTTTTGTTTCACATTCTATCCTTTTTTCCTCCCCCTCTCCCTCCCCCTCTCCCTCTGTTATGTGTGTCAGATAGATAGCTACCAACAGATCAAACATGTTTATTTGTGTCTACTCCTTCTCTTTTTAGGACAAATTGAAACCAGCTGACTGTGGTGACAATGGGGGCAGAAGTAATGTTAAGTTTCCCTATAGAACACACATGCCAGTTGACCAACATGAGGTATGTTCTACATATACATAGCAGTTACTATTTGCAGGCTGCCTTGGGGCTCTGACCTCACTCAGAAGTGTTTCACTGTGAGTGGGCATCTCCTGTGGTGTTGTCTTCACAGTCTTTAACATGGTATTGTGGGATGTCAGAGACCTTGAATCAGTTTCTGCTGCTCCTATGGGCATGAGTAAACCAGTCATTTAATCTTTTTATACCTCAGCATCTCATCTGTAAAACAGAGATAGTAACACTTCCACCTTTCTTGTCTGTCTTGCCTATTTATATAGAGAACCCCTTTGGGCAAGATTTTGATACCTGTGAAAGTGTCAAGTACAACAGACTCTCGCCTCACATGGGGTGTTCTTAATAATTAATAATAATCCTTACTGGAAAGCACCATTTTCTCGCATATGAACGCATTAACTCAATTGGGGAGAGTGGGAACATTCAAATCTTTCGGTAAAAATGAACCAGGCATATTTTGCTTTCTGTAACATCTTTGGTATCCAGATGAGCGCATGAGTGCAAATGCTAAAATAGCATGAGCAGGTGTTTTGATGATATTTCTGATCTGAATGAAAAACCCACTCTATCAGCTGGTGCATTACTGAGCCACACAGAGAAAATTACCGTCTAAATGTTTGTAATAGTGCCGTAGAAGCTTGGTAGGTGAGGAACACCTGTTCATTCCTACTGTTATCTGTCTTATAACCCCAAGATGTTCCCATCCCGAGACACTGTAACTAAAATTAGTGAATAGTTGTCTTCATACATTTACTGGTCCATCTTAATCCACGTACTGTAGCTGAGATCTGGAGAACCTAGTTGTTTGAGTAGAGGAGACTTTTGCGACTAGGGAAAATGTGCCAGCTACAAATTCAGCCAGTTGTACTAGAAATTAAATGGAAATCCAAGTGGGTACTTGCAGTACTATTGGGGCACATGCCTTCAGTTTTTCTGTAGGACCCTGACATGGATCTGCAGGCATCACTAGCTCCTCTAAGTAGTTAGAAGCTTAGCTCAAGGCTGGAAAGAGGATATTTCTTTCTTACAATGTTCATATCTGTGACGATTATCCTGTAGTTAGAAAAACCTTCATGCAATCCAAACAGTGGTGGAAAAAATAGGAGGAGGAGATGAATGAAGAAAATGAGTTAATGGCTTGGGAAGTTTTTAGGGAAAGTGTGCTCAGCCTCTGTTCCTGTAAATTTTCAGTTATACTGCTTGGAGCAGCTGGAAAATTTCAAAACTTTTTAGGGCGTTCTCAGGGCTCTGGGGTGGATAGTTCTAAGGTAGAAAAGTCAGTTAGCCTTGCTTTTCTCCATTCCAGGTAAATTTATAACCGCTGAGCTAATGGGTAAAAATGCACTGCCAGTGTTGCTTCTCCTTTGGGGAGATTCTGTTCTGAGAGTTGCCTCAACAACAGAGGTCTTAATTTGTTAATCTTGCTGGAGCTTTGGTACAGTGTCGATGCTTGGCTGACCATCAAATATTTACAAGACTCTAGAAAACAGAAGTGCCTTCAGACTACAGATGGAACCATGACTACGTGACAGTGTGATATTTTGAGGATCTACTGTTTGGATTTAGGTATTTAAAGCAAGAGTTAAATGTCTAAGTCCTTTAATGTATCTATGGTGATTAGTCGATTCAAAGACTCATGAAGACCTGAAATGGTTCGGAAGGGTCCATTTTCCTTTAAGACAGTGGAAAGTAAATAACTGAGAGTGGTCATAAAAGTAGTTAAAAAGTAGTTAACTCCTTTACCAAAGCTATGAGGTTCAATATGGACCAAAAAATGTTGGGGAAGGCACAGCTGTCAGAGATAAGATTTAACCTGAAGTCACCTTGTGTCTCGGCAAGCTGTGCAAGTGCAGGAAGAGAAAATTTTGAGTGTGTTGCGTATTTCATCCTTTGCATACTCAGACTCTTCAAGGAGCTGGCTGATCCTTGTGAGGAGTCAACATGAATGTTTGCGTGTTCTGAGTCACTCAAGAAAGCCGACTCAACGCTGCTGAGAGCTACAGACAACTCAAGCCGAGTAAGTAGCATTTGGATCAGAAAAAGACTAACAGTGATTTGGCGAAGATTTGCTTTTCTCTTCTGTTGCTTTCATGCTGATGGCACAGCAATCCTAGCTGATTGCTGTTTCAGTCACAGAAATTGAAAGGAGAAATTTTGAATCTATATCCATACACTGGCTGAGGAGATTCTTTGCATCACTATTGACACAAAACTGTTTATTCAGACAATTTGCCATTCTCATCCCCCCAGACTTACTGTCCATCAACTCTGCTTTTGAGTGTACCTTTCCAAATAGAGTGGTGATTGCCTGTTGAGTCACCACTGGTAGCTGCCCACTAAGCATGAGAGACACGTCCAAATCAGAAAGGGAAGGCTGTAGAGAACAGATGCCTACAAACCATGTAATATATAGTAGCAAAGGAAGTACAATCGTCCACTTGCCTCCTGAGAAGGGATGAATACCTCATCAGGAAGGATTCAGTCCAGTAGGCTGATACCAGGGCATGGAATTTGTTTCAAAGTAGGCATCAAAAGAGGTTTCCTCTCTCCAAGGACTTCCTAACACATGAACGTATGAGAGTATGGTGATGTCCTGGTTGAAAGTACACTAATAATAACAATAACAGCTTCAAGATTTACAAAAGGTTCTGTCTGAATACCTACCTACCTCCTGACACCTGACTTTTGTTTCACAATTTTTACTCCCGCAGGAAACCAAGTGATCACTGCCATCTATTGGTAACAAGTAAGCTAACATTACTGTCCCACTAAATTAATGCAGAAGAAATTACATAATTTACCTGAAATTGAAGATGCTACACTGTTAAAGATGGTTATATATCTTAGCCTACTGAGTGTCATGATGATTTTTTTAAAATGAGAGCATTACACCATATGAAATGCACACCCTTTATGCTAGCTTTTCTTTATATTACTTAGATATTTTCATCTGTTACAACACAGCTCTCCATTCATATGATTCATATGAGACTGTGTCCACGTTTTCAACAGAGAACACCTGCCTGGGAGAGCTCCACAGGAATAAAAAATTGAAATTCTCAAGTATGAGATAACTTGGTTATCTGAGGGAGAATTTCCTTGCTCATGGCACAAATCTTTTGAGAAGTACTGAGGAATCTTCTCAATGAAGGGCATCAACATTTTTGTTGATCATTATCACACTGGCCTTGGTAGAAAAAAATAGGGAAACACTTGCTGTGTAACAAATGCACTAAGTAATTTTCTTCAACTTCTTGATTTTGATTGTTCAATGATAAGATTTGCACACCTACAAATAAATAATTCAAAACTAATTTTACGTACATGTTCGATGGCTCAATAGCCATTAGAAGTTGTAACTATTTATGCTGGAAAGAAGTTAGCACAGATTTACTGTGAGTTGCAGCAGTGTTATAACTAACACCAAAAATAAGTTTTTTGCTGTGTGTAGCTTTATACTTCAATTGCGTTATTTGGACTGTAGAGTAGGAAAACGGGCACAAAGTTGGGAGAAAGACTCCTTCCCCCCCCCCAATATTGTTTAGTAAATGGCTCATAGACCTTCCTAAACACACTGAGAGAAGTTAGGTCCACTTACAAATTATCTGATGTGCTTTTCAGAAGCCTCATACTTCATCCATATTTGTATTGCCAATTATAGATTAGGTTTTGAATTACTTCAGCTGATGTTTTTTTCTCTAAATGATTCCTGCATAATCTAGATTCACCAAGCAAGATAAAACCCAATATTTTATGTAAAAGCAGAATAGTGATTCAAATAGGTAGCCCAAGATTTCATCCCTCATTCATTAACATATTTTTTTTTCTATCTCCTTGGAGTATACAGTATACAAAGCTTTGAAAACTTGAACCCCCCAAAAAGTTATGACTAAAGATAAGTAATAAAATGTGCTGATTTACAGTTCATACAACTAAATGGATGAAAAGTGTTGTTTCTGGCAGTATTAAGTAGCTATATGTCATTGGAACATATGGGGCATTAGGTAACGTTTGCTTTATTCTTTTTTATATAGGTGAGTCTCTTCCAAAAACCCTAACACGCTACTTCCATTTGTTCGAGGCATGTTTGGCTGGGTTTTGTGTCCAGTTAGAAGCGTGCTAGGTTCCTATCCTGACCCTGGGAACCAGTAGGCCCGGGGATTGGACAGGGGTTGCTTATTAGTGCTGTGGGAAGAGGAGAGCTTGCACATCCACAGTGACAGAACACGCAGAGAAGGTGATGTCATGCTTGCAGTTTAATGGAGCAAGATATTTTGGCATCGTCTCACAACTGGCCTCAACTGCCCCCAGGAACTGCTACTTGCATCACGAAACTGCTTGGTACAGACCAAGGATGTCAGAGTTGTGTGCCATGGAAGCCTAAGACAAGCAGAGTGACCTGACAAGCTTTTATGAATGTTGATTTGAATTTTGTAAGAGAGTATTTTCATGAAGTTGTAATCCTTTTATCTCAGAAGGATTGCTGCTTAAATTACTGTTAACAAAATCACGAGTGGGAGGCAACAAACGCCTGACAATATTAAGAAGATCAAAGTCTGCTGGCATTCATAGCTATATTTATGTTGCAGGTTTTCTGTATTAAATTATTTAGCTACTTTAGAAGGGAAGCAAGATTTCACTATCAGTACAAGAAATACTACATTGCCAACTTTAATTTAGACTTATTCCTCATTTTTCAGGAGACTGTCTTTAATTTGCCATTTTCTAATAAATCAGATTTGAGAAGTTATTTCTTTAAAAGAAAACAAAATGTTGTTCTTTACTTGCTTAAGTCTATGGGGAAGGAGTGGTTTCCACATCCAAGACAACCAGGTATGGAAACGAGGAGGTTTCCTGCTTCTTTTATACTTCACTTCCTTTTCGTTATAGTTTCTCCTTGTCGTACATACAGAGAGAGGAAAACAGAGGAAATACTTAACTGGGGCTTTATGTCATTTGTCCTTCTGGTCAGGCACCTGGGCCTTCAAGCCACCTGTGTGTCTCTGCCTCAGTCCTCCCTCTCTTCTCTACTCTGTACATTGGCCAGATAAAACTGAGAAGGCTGGTCCTTCTCAGCCAGCCAGGACTGCATCCTTCAAAATGCTACCTGAGTTTTTACCAGCTGAAAGCAACATCCTCAGCAGATTCATGTGGCTCTGCTGGCCAACAACTCCTTCAACAGCTGCGAAGACAGAGTTTTTTTCTCTCTCTGAAGCAGTGATGCCCATACCAGAGACAGACCACAGCAATTCTTGCCTTTACTATTCTTCTCTTTAATCTTTCCCTTAATTTGCCCTTTGGTTTAAAAAAAAAAACAACAAATCAGAAAGTAAAGAGCTCAAGATCCTCTCAACTGATGTTTTATCTTTTTCTCTGAGGACTACCAAACAGAGGAATAATTTTTCATACAGAGGATGAAAGCAGGAGAAAATTAAGAACAAGCATTGCTGGCACAGAAGCCCTCCTTCACATACATATGCATTTGTAAATACAAATATATTACTTGTATTTGTCTCCTCTTGCATTCCTATGTTCCTCATACTTAATAAAGCTTAAAAAGCATTACTTAATGCAGGACTAAAAAAAGCTACATGCTCTCAGTTTAACTCCATGCCCTGTATCATATTTAATTGCAATAATGTGCAGTGACAATCTCATGACATTTCCTTTAACCAGCTGGGTTCCGTGAAATTAGGTCCCTTAATTTTTGGCCTCTAGTTGCCTACTTAAAAACTTAATGGCAGAGGACAGCAACAATTCATATGGCCAGCTGGAATGAGGATTTTGTTTCTCACAAGAAATACAGTTTTAAAATATGTATACACACATACAGGCATACATATACATCACCTTTGTTACACATCTATAGACACATATACACAAACACCTGTATGTATTTCCTCCTGGATCAAGATGAAACGTCAGAAACTAGACACTTTTCAAGGGAATGAGATCCCTCTAATGCTTCTCTTGATTTGCCAGCTGCCAAACTCCTTTGATTCCCACCCCTCTGATTGCTTTCCTGGATGCTCTGCTGCTCAGCTGCCACACTGGCTCGTTGGCTGCCCAAGGAGCCAGCTGCTCCAACGGGGAAGTGGAGGGTCCCGGAGAGCCGGCAACCTGCCCGCCCCATTGCCAGCCAACTGGCTAGTGCCTTGTCAAGGCAGGTTGCTTGGAAACCTTATTCCTGTTGAATTTTTTTACGGTCTCCTGCAGGATCCGTATGTCCTGTTTAATCAGTACTCTCCGATGGAGCAGTATTCCTTGAGGGACAGAAGCTCATGAGCTTTGGTGTTTCTGTGGTATGTAGAAGTGCTCTTCTTGAATGTGCTCAACACACTTCCAAGTTGTGCTGATGTATCAGAGCAGTATTCAAATAGGGCTCCAGGAAAATTAAGAGAACCATCAAAGTACTGGAAGCTGATGACAATGAAAGACACTCAGGTATTACAAAAAAGGAGCAAGCAGGGAATTTCAGAAGGATAGGAATGATCTAAGAGAATGGAGAGAATTTTTGGGGAATTCCTCACGAGCCAATGTCTTTAGCTTTTAGCCGTTAGAAAGCTATGACTATGTCATGCTTCAGAAATGTTCAGAGTCACTTTATAAAAGCTCAGGATTGTTGTATGAGTAGATAATAGCTAAAGAACATCATTTATGGTTATGCAACAGCAAAGCCAAATTCATCATCTTCCACTTACCTCAGTAACAGGTCAAATGCCAATATAATGCCCTATGCCAGAAAAAATGTTTTGCTTTAGGATCCTTTCTAGTAAATAGCATTAAATCCAATTAATGTTCCAAACAAAATCCATTTAAGACAATTCGCATTTGAGAAGACTGTACAAAATGTATCAGACTTCTGGGTTGTATTGTAGGTAGGTATTTGGTGAAATTTTGATCATGGTCTTTCTCCGCAAATTATTATATTTAAGGCAGTATTTCTCTTGTAAATGCATTTCCCTCATTTTATAAAAGTTTGATGTGTTTTTTTTGCTTCCATTTTTTATTGTTCAACTCCTCCTGTGGAAAGTTCTCCTCATTTTCTAATAAAATATAGTGAATATTATATTTAGACCAATATTTATATCCTTCAGATTTTTCCCTCCATATATTAAACTCATATTCTTTACTTTTCCTAATTATCTCTACTATTCCAACTCAATATCCTTCTTCTCTGCCTCGTCTATTTCAATTCCTTCATTTCCTCTTCATTTCCTTCAGTTTCTTCACGTTATAGAAAAGGTGGAGTACAACTTCCTTCCTTCAGCCTTTTCAGGATTTTCTCTGTCTTTCCATTTCTTTCTCCTTGCCCTTCTGATTTCACTGTAACAAAATTCTTCCTGCTTTTTAACATTCCACTTCTTTATTTCTTCTTAATCACCTCCTCCTACTCTGCATTGACTCAGACTTTCTTTTCCTCCTCTCTTAACCCTTCCATGCCTTGCATCGTTCCTCCTCCCTGCATCACTACTTATGCGCTCACCCAACAATCCTTTCAACAGTTTTTCTACCTCCTCCACTCAGCTTGTTATCTTTCCTACTTAAATTTTCTCCTTGACTCATTTAGTGTTATTATTGTTAATAATAATAGTGGAAAAGAAGCTTTCCACAGAGAGCAAAAGAGAAGGTCTCTGCCAATGAACTCACCAATACAAAAAGAGATTATAGAGAGGTGAGGTGAATAGGAATGAAAAAGGCAATGGCACTTAATAGGACAATAAAGTCCTCCTTGTTTAGTCCTCCACCATTTCATTTAAGTAATCTTCCACTACAAGAAAATTGAGCTAGGGATTAAAGCACCTGCAAAGCTCATTTTAGATAGGTAGCTGCTTTGGATAACTGAGTGGGAGTGCTTTGACTGTGTCACTGGAGCCATTTATCAGAGACATCGATATTATTCTTTCTTTTCCAGCATTGCCTGCAGTATTTATTCTTCTGCCCTACAGAGTTGACCTTGTGTCATACAGAAGAAAAAGGGGGGTTGGGTCTTTTTATTCTTTTTTTCTTTTTTTTTTTTAATCTGAATTACTCTCCTAATATTTAGTAGGGCTTACATCTGAACAAGTTAAATCTGCTCAAATCAGATTTAGTAGAGGTCCATATGTTGCAGGCAGGCAGCATGAGAGGCTATCCCTACTCTTAGTCTTCCTCCTCAAACAGCTAAGGGTCTTTGTCTGGGCCGAGAAGATCTGCTTATTGTAGATCCCCTAGCTTTAGCAACACATTTTTTCACAGTGTTTTCTAAACTCTCTAAAGCATCATGTCTGGCAGCCAAAATCTATTTTATATTCTTTTATTTAGAAGGAGAGGGAAGAAAGGGCTTGGAACACAGCCTCTGCCTAACCTTCTGTCGGGTTTTGCATGTATTGGTGCCACCTAACAGGTGAGTGCTAGCACAGCTGCTGCAGCAGCCTTGTGTTTGCTCAGCAACGTATTCAAATTCCTGAGATGATAACAAAGTGACAATTGTGGAGGAGGGAAAATGGGAGACGAGGCAGGAGACCTGGAGCAGCAGTGAACGCAGTACTCGGCCTGCCTCCTGGGAAAGAGGGCAGAAGAGCAGGGCATCCCTCATAAAGATTTTCAGTTCCTTTCACTCTCCATGCACTAATGAGTTGCTCTCTTTAGTTTTTCTGTTTAGAGAAATATGGGGATATCTGTATCTGTTATTACACATCTGTCAACATAGCTGAAATGGCCAGTGATGTCAAATGTTTTTGGGATGGGCAGGGGGCATCACAGTTTTATCTGTAGCCACATTTGTGAACTCTGTGAGTCAACGTTGCTTTTGGAATACGCAGTGCTACCTCTCCCTTTCTACCAGCTGTTCTCTGACACCTCCATGGTATCCTCTTCTTCACATCTACAAAAAGAGTTGTGAACCATACAGTGGGCTGAATGGGGAAACAAGCCATTAGGAATTGAACGCAACATCTTGACTCAGTTCAGCAAGCAATCACCTGAACTTCTGTGCCAGCCTAACAGAGGTGCCAGCTCAAGAGCAGAAATTTGGTGCCCAGAGGCATGCAGCATATGGCATTGATCTTTTTGGCAGCCATTCTAAATTACATTGGTTTAAATCGTGCATGAAGCTACAAACAAGTAATGTAATTGGGTGAGAATTCACTGCCCCAGGAAAACAGTCCAACCAAGGAAAGATTTTAACAAGATATAATTAATGTTCATGTTACTTTCCAATTATGAAGAGTGGAGTAGCATTGAGAGGCAAAACTGAGCAGTGGGTAAATCACTTCAGGCAGACTTTGCATACTGTCCCCTTTGTTCTTCAGGTCAAGCACATAACTGACATTGCCATTCTGGTAAAAAAGCATCTCCAAATAGGCATTTATCATCCAAAAAGCAGTCACCAACCAATGAATACCCTTCCTCAATGCCTTGGGATGTTCCCTTAGATAGGACAAGTCTCCTTTATCTCTGTGCCTTTGATTCATCATCTGGGAATCAGATGCCCTGGCCCTTTGCCAGCACCTGCATTTTGCTGCCTCTCAGAGCAGGGTCAGCAGCTTTACTGAGTCTGGGAAGGGGACATTCACATGGTGACAGGTAACTCTGCTTCCAAGCAGCTGAGCGAGCATCTTGAGGGTCACCTTAACAATATCTAATCCAACATCATGGTGTGCCTTGTAGGAATCCTGCCAGTGATTGGGAAGGGTTGTTACATCTTTGTTTCTTCTTTTGTTTTGTTCTTTTTTCTTTCTGCTCCATTTGGTCCTTTCTATGCCAGCAGAGCTCCCTTTTTGTTACAGAATTCCCAGTTTTAACAGATAGATGACACTGAGGGGTTATCTGAACTGAGGAGCCTCTTCAGTGATGGACAGAAAGGGAGCCAGTGGAAGCTATTAGACAGGCACAGCTTAGCTCCCACAGGGTCACACTGCAAGGATTTGTGGCAAAAGATGCAATAATTCAGAACTAGGAATGTACAACCTCAGCACAACTTCCAGCTTTAATATTGGTTTCAAATAAACTGAAATAATCTCCAACAACAATACAGCATCTAATTAACACAGCTTGATTCTCTCAGTCAGTCTTTATTCCCTTAAAAATGTCCAAGTCACTTTGAAAAAAGGACTCCACAGAAAAAAAGGAAACCACCACCAATAATGATAAAACCCCCACCATTATTAAAATTGAACCCCCCCCAAAAATACACAAAGTGTTACTCACCTGGTTTATTAAACTGTCATAGTTCAGGGACCAAGAAACAAATGTTTTGCAGAAATTTTGTATGGTTAGTGTATTTTTTTCTTTTCTTTGGTAACAAAGAAGTTACTATGTGGCTTTTTGTTTGCTAAAAAATAACAAGGATGTGTGAAAATTGCATGAGTGAAGATGTTTGATACTTCTGCTGTAGTGTCATGTGTCATTCTAAATGTGCCTGTTCTAAGAGGACAAGACGTAACAGTTTTAAGTTAAAAAAGGGTAGATTTAGACTAGAGATAAGGAAGAACAGGTTGCGCAGAGAGGTGGTAGATGCCCATCCGAGCAACCAGATCTGGTTGAAGATGTCCTTACTCATTGCAGGGGGGTTGGACTAGATGAGCTTTAAAGCTCTCTTCCAACCCAAATTACTCTATGATTCTATGAACAGCATGGGGGATGGATGGCTGAAAAGAGGAGGACAGGATCAACCACTGTGTACCAAGGAGAAACTGAGGCTGTTGAAGGAATAGGTAAGGTGAATATTTCAGATATAGAAGTACCATGACAGAAAGAGAANAGAAACACAATTGAAAAGAGTTTGGAAGATATAAGTGTTTTATTTTGTTATTATTTTGGTGCTGGGTTCTGCAATGATCCAGTCTTGCCATACAGGAGAAGGGAAAGCAAAGTGAAATGCTTGTTCTTTTCAAACTTGTTCAGAAAAAACATACGTTTACATAATGCATAATTTATTAGTGCTATGTATGATAATCAAAAGCTTCAGTTGTGATGAAGGATACGGCAAGGTCTTTAAAAGGATTTGAAACCTGATGTTCACAAATTGAACAGTTTATTTATTTTGTTTATAAGATCCAAAGACATTGATATAATCTGTTATGATGTGATTTTCTCTGTCATTTGCTATAGACTTCTACAAAGGATGAACATCTTAAAAATAGACAAAGTCTACTATCAAGTATTTTTCCAATCTGCTATTTAATTTTGGAGAACTAATAGAAGCTACTGGTCCCACTGCATGCAAACAGAACCGTGCTGCACATAGTAATCTATTAAAAGTAACCAGCAGTTGTATCCAAAGGAATTTGGAAGTTACAGGACTGCTGATCACCTATTCTGTTTCCATTGCTTTAATCCCATATTTTCACTAGACATCTGATGAAAATAGGGACCATTCCTTACTTCCCTTTGATGCGTAGTTCCCTTCAGGAGGGAGAGAAGAGGAAGGGATTGGTATTTTTCCCTTCCTTTGAGTCGCTGGAGGCTTTCACAGCTGGAGACAGTATGTCACAATGATCCATTAGTAATTCATTAAATTCTCAGCTGCTTGGCTAGTGTATCATAACCACAGGCTCAGATATAAATCAGTCACAAGGGCTGGAGGAGTCATGAAATTTTCCTCCAGGTCAGGTAGGCAGAAGCATTCTGACATTCATAGCAAGGGGATGACCAGCTTTCTTGGGTCAGTTTATTTAAAACATTCCCTACTCCTGCAAGACCTTAAGGCTTTGGCATTGTTTTTGATTTTTTCCCCTCATGTTCCTTCAGACATTGTAGATTCGTCTTTTGGCCTGTTACAGGCATTTTAAATTTGGTCTAGACTATTTAAAAATATTGTATCACTCCAAATCTGTAAGATCTGTAAGAGTATGTGAAGTGAATGTTTTATGTTCTGTTTGATGTAGGTCTCTATTGTACTTTTTCTGGTAATTTCAATTTTATATACAGAATGACCATGACGGACTTTTCAAAATTCATGTTCCTAAATTAAAGAGTTCCCTCACATCATGTTTCTGTTTCCTGAGTAGATCCTTTTAGGCCGAGCTCAAGGCTCTCTCTGATAAGTTTCAGCCTTTTGCTTAATGTATATTTTCCAAACTTAAAAGCATTTCCTTATTTGTCTCCAGTTTTCATTATTCTTCCTGAGGTGTGAACTGGTGATTCAAGTACAAGATTTGAGCTCCAGTTTCATCAGTGAGAAATAATATTAGTTGAGATATTTCTTTCTGGACATAAACAGCCCTGCTCTGGCCAAATATGACTTTCTTTTTATGTTTTATTCTTTAGAGCAACTGTTTTTCAGGTAGGAATCCGCCTTCAGATAGCTTCACTCTCCGCATCTGGCTGCATCCTGATTGATTGTGCCCTCTTTGTCCCAGCACCCGTACTGGCCTGCAACACAGACCAGCTGCCTTTATCACTTGCCAATCTAAAAGCCTATTCCTGCCGAAAATCTCTTCCCAAGTCAACACGGATGTGTGTGCTATTCAACTAAATGACGTTACCCCACTACTATTTTTATTATGAAGCTGCTCAGTGAACCTGTTGTTAATCCATTGAAACCAACACATGTTAACTTTCAAAGTTCCTGACTACACTGTCATGTGGCACCAAGCCAAATGCTTCTTAGAAATCTCTTGCACTGACACCATGACCATGCAGCAGGTCTGGAAACTTTGCCAGCCTATTGAGAAATCAGAGGTCACCCACAAAAGATCACTGGGAAATCTATCCTTGATGTAATACATCATCAGAAAATGTCTTTGGTGCAGGGAATGACATCAAATGTCTGCACTTCTGCTCTGGAGGTGGCATAAAATTGATCTGGCTGACTTTCTCATTTGGGATGGTACCTACAGCTCAGCTTTTCTAAAGCTGTTCAAGCCCCCTCTTTCATCACCAACAGGACATTTCCATTAAAATCTTCTTTCTTTTAAGGATGATTACTTCGAAAGTGGCAGTCAGTGAGCTCTAGACTCAGACCATTCTGATGCAGTCCACCTCCAGGGGCTCTCCATCTGTGGTGAAGGCTGCCATTAAAGCCTCATCTCCAAAAATAGCTAGATTCAGGTTCCCGCTATTGAAGATTCTCATTGTGAGAGGAAATCAAACACTTTTTCTGAAATCTAAGAGAGATTTGAATGTAGGGCCTTCTGCTTGATATTGCCCTAGCTGCCAAGCCCTGAAAATACCACTCAGTTTTTGGTTCTGTTGAAAGGAGATGGATCTGTCTATTTAGAGGATGGTTGTCATACTGGTGAGACAGAGCTCCTCAAGGAACCCATGTCATGTACACAGATATTCTGGTCACCAGTCAGTTTTTTGGTGGTGTCAGTAAGTTCCTGTCTGCTGTCACAAAGAGTGTATGGTGAAGATGCCTTCTGTCTCAGGCTAGACACTTATTTTTGACCCACTTCATCTGTACATTAATTCTTTTAACAGCTATAATAACAGGACTTTGTCTTCAGTGGTACATCCAGTACAGCTGAGAATCCAGGACTGTGTTCAAAAGAGAAAGACTCAATCCAGTGGGACTATTTGGTACCTATTTTTGATTTGATAATGGGATAAGATAACAGTAAGTGCCAGCTGTAGGGCTCTTGGAGGGGTCTGCTATTTCCTTCTTAAAGATAATCATGGTCAAAATCAGAAGCTGACGATAAACCAGCCAACTATTGGAGATCTTTTCAGACAAACCATCAGTCTTCAGGAACATGGTAATACAAGTAATTACTTTCAAATCATTCGTGTCACAATGTTTGTAAAGGAACTGTAAGCAGTTCAAAAGGGTCCTTTGGTCAGACTGGTTATTGTTCGGCTATCAAGACCCTTTCCCAGTACACGACTCGGGGGCCCTGCAAAATCTCTTGGGGTTTTAAAGTCTTTCCATTCTTCTTCTTTGGAAAGATCGCAGAAGATCTAATCCAGGGAACAATCTAAAAGGCAAACAATGTTTATTTCTTACTATTAAGTTCCCAATATCATCTGGCCTAGGAGAGAAACTATTTGGGTTAGATTCTTGTGAAATAACATCTATAGACCCAGACATTACTATCGAAATCAGTAGCTTCTCCCTCGTGCCTCCTTTAGCTGAATAGTCCCAGATGCAGGCAGTCCGTAGGTGCAATAGCAGAATCTTCACTACCAAAATTGTTTCAGAAAAAATAAAAGGAGGAGAGGACTTTCTTCACCACACTCTCCTCCTCTTAACTTTCTCCCCTGTCCCCTCTTTGCCTCCTGCTGAACAACCTGTAGGTTTTGGGTTTTTCCTTGAAATATCTTGATCAGAAGCTGCTTCATGTTTTCAGAGCACAGAGGAGACAAAGGTCTTCCAAAAATGACTTCTTGTGTCTTCATTGCAGGTGTAAAATTTCTCCCAAATCCAAACAATAGTGACTTCAGGGTAGAATTTCTTAATGATAAAGCCAGTAAAGATCATTATAGCTCTGTGGTAATAAATATTTAGATGCGTTTGTAATAATAAAACTAATCAGCTATTTTTAATTGGAATGACAATGAACTTTATTGCATGGAGTAAATATTTGAAGCTGCTACCTAAAATTCAGTTAAGAACATCTCATGTTCTTAAACATGCTGAAAAATGCTGAAAAAATATCATCAGGTTATGAGATGAACTAAGTTTCAAGTTGTGATATATATATGTGTGTGTGTGTGTACACAGCACACTGATTCTCACATCTCTTTTAGTAATAATGTTTTACTACTTTAACTGTATAGCCTTCCACTGTCATTAGCATCTTTATACTTTACAAACTGCTTGCAAAAAAAGCGTGTAGATTCATGGAAATAGAGGATTGCAAAAGATATTCAAGAGATCATCTGATCTAGTCATCTGCACTGAGGCAGTATCCAGTATATTTATATCAGCCTCAACAGGTATAAGCATATATGGCTGTTTTAAAATTCTGATTTTAAGGAAATGGTGTGATATGAAAACCAGCTGGAATCCTCTGTTACTTACCAGATATTACAGCAGCATCTATAAATTACTGCCTTGGCTAATACATTCATATTTTTGAGGTAATTTTTCCCTTCCTCACCTTTCCTGCATTAAAACCTAGCTCAACAAAGTCAACAGGAAAATTCTCATGGTCTTCAACAGAAACCGGTTTTCTCTCTGTTTTTCTTCTTGCTTTAGCTGAGTGGCCCCAGAAATCTTTGGCTGACAGATTTATTTAGAAACAGTGAGACACCTAAATTTTAAATCTTTGCTTTAGCCTGTCTTCTATTCAAGTGTGTGCTTTGGGAACAGATTTAGATAATTTTTATATTTCAGTGTAAATCCCAAGGTAAAATGTCACTACTAAACCAATGTTTACCAATTGTTCATTTATCAGATTTGGCTTGAAGTGTTAAGTTTGATGGGAAAAATTAAAAGTTAAGTTTCTTACTGAGCCCTGATGACATGGAGACAGTTGGCTCTGCCTTGGGCAGTGAAAGGCATTATATCATCTCTCCAAGTCCCTGTCAGCCCGATGATACTTTGATTTAACTAGCTTGCTTTTAACTTCAATCAGACATACACTTGTGGCTAAGATGGATCAGAAAATGAAAAGAACATGCCACAGAAAACAAATGTGATGTACTTGTTTAAATCCATTGACTACAAGAAGCAAATAACCAGATTTATTTAGGCTCACTATGACCAGGTTTTCAGTTCCTAAATAAGACAGTGAAGGCAGTCTTAAGATGCTCTCTTTGAAGTAAGTCTCATGCTGAGGTTCTTTCTCCATAACATGATGAGGAGGTACATTAGAGCTACTAACAAAAGAGCTGAAGCAATGGTGACTGGAGAATCTGTTTTCAACCTGCCAGAATTGCCTGGGATTAGTAAAGCAGTCATCTTCCTCTGATTGCATTCTGGTTGCCATTCTTTTAGAGTGCTCTTGGAAGAATTCAAATACCAAAACAATTTAAAAAGAGACACTACTTTGCACAATAATAGAAAACAAATCTTTTTTTTTGTTTGTGTTGTTTTTAAATAAGTCTTTAAGGTTGTTGGGCACAGAAAGAATCTGAGAAAGCTACTTAAAACTTGTGATTTGGAAGTGTTATGCCTCTAATTGGTTCTTTTCATTTTAAGATTTGCTCCAGCTCCCATAGTGGTAAATAGGAACCACTGCAGTAACTTCAAGGCCTGATAGATCTGCCTAACACAGCTCTGCAGGGACACCCACTCTCTTGTTTCCCTGACTTTTTGTTTATTCTTTTGAAAATATACAAAGGATAATGTTTTTAAAAGGAAAAAAAAACCCAAAAATCCTGGTAGCAAATGAAGCGACCAACCTGTCAGGTTATTTTAATTAAACAAACAAACAAACAAACAAACAAACAAACAAACAAACAAACAAAAAACCCCACCAGTTTATTGCCCTGTGGATAGATATAATGTTAATCGAAGTAAAGAAGGATGCAGTTTTTCCAAAGGAGGGAAACAAGTGACAGCAGAAGAAAATGAGAAGGGAAAACCTGATGGCTCATGGTAAAGGGCCTAGTTGGGTTCTGGTACGAAGTTTTAAAACTCTAAATCCTCAAAATTTATGTTAAAGAACAAAAATTAGTGGCCTTAGTATTTGTAACAGTATTTGTGTCTTAGAAACATACTGAATGTGGGTGATACTTGACACTCTTTGCTCAAGGAGTCACAAACTTTGTCAAACTAACCGCTCCAGGACGTTGTCCATCAAGATTGCACAGTCGGCTTCAGCAGTCTGCAGACCTCTTAGATCTTTTGGAGGGATGTAGGGCAGAGAAGGTTTGCCTTTTGGAATATCGTTTTTAATTTTTGTGAGGATTCTGCTTTATGCCTCAAACAGACACCAAATAAAGACTTTGGTTTCTTTATGAGCAGAAAATATTTTCTGTCTCAACAGTGCCACAAAGATTTCCTTCCCATGTAACCTGCTCCCAGGGCTAGAAGTAGATGCAAACCTAATCCATGACTAGTTATGAAGTTGGGCAGAGGAGGTCAAGTCAAGATAATACTTTTGTCATTTCTAGAGGAGGATTCAGTCCCCTTCTGTGGTGGTAATATGTGCCTCTTAGGGTAAAATAAAGGCAAACAAACAAAAAGCAAATGGAGAGAAGCTTTGGGATTTGTTTTGGACCTGCTTTACTTCTCAGTTTATCACCACTCTCCCTTTTGCTCTTTACTCAACTCTTCAACTTCACCAAAGAAAACTCCTTATATGCCCCCAATAAAAAAGTAAAAGCAGGAAACCATGAAGTGAAAAATAGATTGGCACTTCCCTTCCATTATCCTGAGAATCCACAGGTCAGACCAGTTTATTTTGCGCAGTACACTGATGCCTAAAAAAATTGTGTGATATACCCCTCCGTAACCCTTCACTAGTTACAGTTGGTTTGAACTCTGATCTTTGTGGCATCACCTCCCTAAGGGTGTGTGAGGATGGCATGAAAGTAGGAGGATGTGGGGAAGAAGCTGGATTCCCTTCACCAGCGATGACACAGCCCCTGTGAGATATAGCCCAGAGTGTACTCTGCCTGAGATGACCAGAGAAGGACATGAATGACAGTTTTGGGAAAAAACAAGAGTTTGTAGGGAAATGTCGTATGTCAGATAGATGCAGAATAGTTTAAATCTCTTTCAAATCTAAATTCACCATTTGCACATATGCAAGAATATCTCCTTTTTATTTTCTCTCACTCTTATTAAGTAAATATCTCAGTGGTACCTTCTGACAAAGAATTATACTTGCAAATTCTTTCATAATGTGAACTATTGTATGGTATAAATTTAAAAATTTGAATCGCTTTTCAATCTATACCCACACCACCTGTATGCACTGCTCTCTGAAAGTTGAGATCTCATTCACTAATTATTTATGGCTCTAGGAGGCACATTTTTTTAACCTGTGGGATTAAAGCTTTCATTAACTCTGTCCTTTTTGCTAGCTTTTCATTGAGTTTCATTGACAAAAATTAAAAAAGGTGTTTTGGAGAAGCAAACTTTTATAAAGTCCCTAGATCGTGAATTTACCTGCCAAAGACAGTCTACCACTTTCCTTGTGATCAAAATCAAAATTAAATTTATACACGCTTCAGACTTCGCTCACAGCTTCTTTGTTCAATATGAAAAGGGGGAAAAAAGTAGTTCTCTTGCTGTATTTCCAAGGGAATCCCTCTAAGTTAAAGCACATTTTAATCTCTTGAGCCGGCAGCTTTATTAGTAAGCGTTTCTCAATCTTGGGGGAAATCTAATTTCACGAATAGATCAGAGCCACTTCAAACGGAGCTTTCAGTTGCCATCCACCGGGGGAGAAACGGGGAGGAGGAAGTTTGTCAGAAAAGCCCTTCTTTGAGCCCAAGAGTGATTACCAGAGGTGTCTCCATCGACTGCCACCCACCTAAAGTCGATAGTACTCAAATGAGTACGCCGGTGCGGGCTATATAAGAGAAGCGCATGGCCCTGGAGGGCGCATCCCCCCTCTCCGGGCGCAGCTCCGACCGCCCTGCTCCGCGCCCGGCGGAGCCTACGCGGGGACACGGGCTCTCCGGCGACGGCAGAAGTCGGCTCTCCCCGGATCGCACTCACTCGGCCAGACTTGCCTCCGCTTGAAGGTAAGCAGCTGCGGAGGGGGCCCTTTAGCGCGGAGCGATGTGGGGGTCGCTGTCCCTGCGAGTAGTTCCCCGGTTACTCCTCGGCTTTGCCCTGCGCCCCGGCGGGAGGGAGGGAGAGCCCGGAGCCGTCGGGGAGAACCGGCTGCCATTAACTTCTTTGCAAAGGAGGCCAAGCACAAAACAGTGTGTAAATAAGAGAATTTTCCTCCCTCCCCCTTAATCCTAACGGTTTGCTATAATTAGAATAGCTTACTTAGGGGCATTAAGGGCTGCTCGCCCGAGCTTCAGCCCCTTGCCATTATTTTTTTTGCCCTTTACACCCTGGTTTGCGGCAGTTCCCGCCGGAACTCATCCCTAACTCAACTCCGGCCGGTTGCTCTGCCCCCGAAACCCACCGTGGGCACTGCCCGTGAGAGCAGCCCGGTCCGGGGCGGGG
>VXBW01005499.1:1690260-1857694 GCA_013400375.1 Thinocorus orbignyianus | reverse complement strand
GGAGGAAAGGGGAGTCCGGGGATGCAGCTCCTCCCCATCCTCGGGTGCTGAGACCGACGGTGCCTCCGCCGGGATGGGAGAGAGAGCAGACCGGAGTTGGGGGGTGCTCTCCCCGTCTCCGAGGGGACAGCCCCCGGGAAGGTTTCTGCTTCTCCTGGGGTCGCGCTCCGCAGAGGGCAGCGCAGCCCAGCCCCGCTCCCCTGCGGGACCCGGCACATCGCGGGCGAGAATCGTGATGTCCCGACCCTGGTTCACGGCAGGAGTTCAGCTGTGGTGGTGGTGAGGGGGGATGTATCCCGAACGCAGGGGAGAAGAGGGTAACTCCGGCTTCAGCACCTTCTGCTGGGAGGTCAGTTGTGGCCACGGTGGATCTGTTGATGATTAGAGGGCTGGAGCATCTCTGCTATGAAGACAGGCTGAGAGAGCTGGGGATATTCAGCCTGGAGAAGAGAAGGCTCCAGGGAGACCTAATAGCAGCCTTCCAGTATCTGAAGGGAGCTACAGGAGAGCTGGAGAGGGACTCTTTGTCAGGAAGTGTAGTGATAGGACAAGGGACTTTAAGTTGGAAGAGGGAAGATTTACATTAGATATTAGGAAGAAATTTTTTCCTGTGAGGCTCGTGAGACACTGGAGGAGGTTGCCCAGAGACGTTGTGGATGCTCCATCCCTGGAAGTGTCCAAGGCCAGGCTGGATGGGGCTTTGAGCAACCTGCTGTAGTGGGAGGTGTCCCTGCCCATGGCAGGGGAGTTGGAACTTCATGATCTTTAAGGTCCTTTCCAAGTCTAACCATTCTATGATTCTATGGTCTCCAGCCCCTCCAAGCAAGCCTCCCAGCTTCCCCGTGTTTCAGCACAGCCAGATTTGAGAGACCTCAGTTTCTCCCCAAACATAGGACCACACCTCTGATTTGCACAAAGAGGAGAAATGACTGACCTGAGAGACAAATGTCCAAACTTAATCCTCTAAACTTCCTCTTCAGCTTGGCTTGTTCCCTCATGATGCATTTTTCTAGGTTTGCTGTGGCAGGTGGGGGAGATCTGGGCTGTGCTGGGCATCGGGTCTTGTTTCACCTTCTGGAGGATGCTCAGGCTGCAGGGAGCCGTTTCTCTAGTGCTGGCACAGGTCAGGCTGGGCTGTGACAAGCGGGAACATTTCAGGGCCAAGCACAGCTACCTAATGATGTTCACAGTGTGCTTGGCCAGGAGACCAGGGCAGCAGGTCACCTCTGCCGCAGCTGGTTTTGATACATAGCCATGCAAAATGTTTCCTACTGGAGAGGTTTGCCCAAGAGGTTTGAGTGGGTTAGTTAGGTTGGTGCAGTTCAGTGAGAAGGAAATTACAGTAACTAAGTGGCTGTTGCCCACTAAAGTTTTCCTCTTGTTGCCTACTGGAGAGAAACCAAGAGGGAAACTAGGGAAGTTTGACTTCTTAGGGATTTCTGTCCCTGGAGAGCACCCTTGTGGCTGATGGCAGGTAATAGGTAAAGTCGGGAAGCAGTGCTCCCCAGGTCAGTGGTAGGGTTGCTTTTCTCTGTCTAGTAGTCTATTTTAGAAGAAATTAAAGCCTATTTCAGAAAAATTTGAAGTTAGGTGTCAAGTTGAAAAGCTAGTAGGTAACTGATTGGTGGGACAGTCACTCACACATTGAGATCGCTGCACAGTCTGAGGAAAACAGACTGAAAAAAAAAGACATATCAAGCAAAAAGTTGTTAATGTTCTGGCTTTGGAAGCTTCTACTGAGTGTGATCTCCCCCCCACACTGAGGGGTCTATCCGTAAAGGGCTGTAGTATCTCAGTGAACTTTCAGATATTCTTGCTTTTTCAGAGCATGAAGTCTCTGATAGTTAAGTGAAAGCCAACCCAAATCAGATTGCCAGATTTGTTTGCTGATAGGGAAAGTTGCTGCTGGTTATCAACATGACTTATCATGAGTGGCTACTTACTCTGGCTTGAATTCTTCATGTGCTGTGAGCAAACCCTCAGTGTACACTTTTCCAGGAAAAAATGTAAAAGGGTCTTTTTAAGGCAGCATATATGCTTTATGTATATTTATGCTTTACATATGTCTTCTTTTCAAGAGAATGAAGGAAAGAAAAGAGTAGACTTGAGAGTAATAGTTACTAGAATCAGGTGGCTTGAGGAGAAAGTCTATTGTGGACAACAGTATCTCCTATTTGAAGTGTTTACTCCCAACTAAACAATTGCATTGAGCTATAAAATGTAAAGCATAAATATTTCATTATATATATATAACTTTGAAGGGGAATTTTCTTGAATTCTTCAGTATGAAACATAATGAGGCTTGTTTTATATTAATTGTCAGTTTTACTGACTGTATTGTATACAGAAGGGGTGGAACTGCTGAACATCCTTAGAGAAGTTTTTCTGTTGTCCCTGGCATAGGTGCAGTTTCCTATAGGCAACCCCAATGGTGACTTTCTTTTCAGCCTAGAAAGGGCAGATCTAGAGTTTTCAATTATAGTTAAGTTTTTGTATTCATTAATTTTTTTTTTTCAAGAATACAAATTAGTACCTGCTGTGATGTTATGTGTCTGCTTTTAGGGACAGAGAACTGTGAAAGAATTTCTTACAAGTCGTTAAGCCTTCTCTTATAACTCCTGTCACCAGCATATCAACAGCAGCTTTTTTCTCTGGCTGGTTGGTACCTGAGTGTCAGCTGAAGAGAATGGCTCATCTTCCTACTAGTCAGGAAAGGTGTTTAATTCAGCTCAGGCATTTAAAACTAGAGTTATGTATTTGGAATGCCTGAAAATCAAACCCGAGTGTCTGATTTAAGAGAAAACTGAGTAGCCCAACTGCTGCTTTTGTTTGAAACAGAAAGCATCCAGAACAATGCTGCATCCAGAAGGGTGAGAGGCATCATTTGTCCATGTTTTCTCTTTTCTTTTCTGTGGATGCTTCTCTGCATAATCAACAAGCTGAACAGCAGAAGGGCTGAAATGTGCTTCCCCTCCTGTTCTTTTCTCCTTCCCACACTCCCAACTTTAGTCTAACCACACAATCAGTTAATTCAACTCACTGAGCAGCACCTCCACACACCTGTTTTATTTTATTTATAATTTAATTTTATTTGAGGGCTTTGTTTACTGTTTGTGTGGCCTGGAGTGCCACAGAGGGAATTTTAGGAGCAGTACGGGGCAAGTGGCTGGAGCACATGACCAGGGAAGAGGCTTGAGAGGAGATGTAGTGGAAACCTGCTCATTTAGCTTAGGCCGTATTGGAAAAGCACAGCACCACAGAGTGCCTTCAGTGAGGCTGGAAAAAAGAATGGTGAGACACTATCAGGCACCCTACGTGTACCACTCAGTTATGGGTAAAAAAATAAGATGTAAAAGCAAGAGTGGTGGGTTTGTGCTGCCCTGTCTGAATGTGGCTTGCCGGAGATTGAAGGGCATGTTCTGGGCTGGAGCTATGTGATGGGAGTAACAGCTGTGCTCTGTTTCGTGTGGGTTTGCTGCAGGGCAAAGGGACATGACAGCACCGAAATAGGATGGACAGTCAAACCTGCCCTGCTGTGCTGGGGGAGTGAGTTGCCTTGATGTGCCTGGAAATGACTCTGTCTTTTTTTCCCCTTAATAATTAGATATATATTCCGTATTTTGTGCTTCTTGGCCATACAAGATTTGTGTTGTGATTCTTGTGGGACCCAGAAGGACAATCACATATGCAATAAAGATACCAGTTTCACCACCACTTTAGCTGTCTTAACTTCTTATCTCTTTTATCCCTACATGTGCAAAAGTCTTATCTCACACAGATCTGTCCCTGTTTTTCTTGGTGACCTGATTAATGAGAGTGAATGTTTACTCTGAAGAGTGTGTTCAGAAGAAATAATGTACTCCAACTAACCAAAAAGCAATCTTCATCTTTCACTAGGATTTCTGGTAGGATGTCACTGAAAATACAAGTTGTTCCTTTGAATTATTATATCTAGTGGGATTAAATTTTCTGTCACAACATGCCTTACTTGCCTGACTTCCTTGAAATTTCTAAGTTTGAATGTGGGTTTTTTTTCACTAAGAAGTGTCTCAAACGTTTTAAGCTTAGTTATGAAAGCTCCTCAATGTGCAATCTTTTTCATAACTATCCTCTGTTTCTGATGCATAACTGTGGTCAGATTTGGCTTCTTTTAATCAAGAGCCCAAATATACGTTTTCACAAAGAGAGGATTCAGCATCAGGTTATTTTTGAATGTCACATTGGGAGGACTAGAATAGTTAGTCACTCTTTTCAGATTTCTTTGTTACCTTTATTCAAACAATTTCTGCAGAACCAAAATAGCTTCCATGTAATTAGATTAAAAGAAGTTTTGGGAAGTAAAGTCTGCACTAACTGTTCTTTCCTTATGTGATCCCCGTGATAGTGGAGAAGTGAGCTATCTCAACTTACAGGGGGCAAGTGGCTGAAATTTGTCTTTGTGCTGGGAGACTAGCAAGACATTTTAAAACATTTTGATTAGTTATTTTTCAAGCATGAAGGAATGAAGGTAAATATTGCTCTCAATTTACCGGTATGTTCAAATTAGCCTCCTGAGCGTATCTACTTCAGATTTAGAAAAACATATCAGAGAAAAGAATTCGGCCTTCAAAATGTTTAAAGTTTGAGGTTAAACTTAAGAGTTCAGTTTTATGCCAAAATTTCTTACACATCAGCAGAAGAAAACTGTAAGTTGTCCCAAGACATGGTGCTAATTTAACCATTTTTCATAATGAGTGATATTTGAAAGATATGTTTGAGGTTTATTTTAGTTTACGGTTGAATAAAAAGACGTGAACCTTTGTAAGGCATAAGAAAAGTTTTGTTCTTTCTACTCACTTAAAAAAACCTCCTATAGGTGTAGTGATAGTTACAGTTGTAAGTCCTTAATTCTGCAGGATCACTGTATCTAGTTCTACACTAATTCAGTGAACAGTAATTACAGATCCGGAATAAAAAAAGACCATTGAGGAATGTAAACCTTGCCTCTAGAAATCAGAATGTGTAGTACAGCATAACACAGAGTTCTTTGTAATACTTATGTCTTACCCAATTATTATTGACAGTAATAAAATAACTTTTTGTTTGCTTGTTTGTTTTTAGTATATTGTATTATTAGGAATTGCTGGGGATTCAGGAGGCTTAAAAGAAGAAGGGAGTTAATAAAAATGACATTCTCCAAAATCACATGTTTACCAAAACAGACCAAAACAGACATTACCTCAGAAATTGAAATTGATTTAAAAGAAGAGTGACTGCTGCATTATAAAAATTGACCTAAATTCTGTTGGCTTACGGTAATTATTCCTGAAGCCACGTCCAAAGTTTTTAGAAAATTATTTTTGCAGTGAAGTTGGTGGGTAGGCTTTTCTGGCACCAAACCAGGCAAATATATTTTGCTCTCAGAGGCTTAATATAATCCATATTCCAAATGGTTAAGACACTTAATTTTCTTTATTTTTATCAAGACAGACACGACAGGCAAATAAATTATAACTCTGTGTATTCAGGACTTAGTAGTTAAAATAAAATACGTTCTCATAAATTAAAAAATCATCAGATATTATTCCTCTTGGCAGAACATCTGTACAGCAGTCACCATGGGAGAGTGAAATCAGCTTGGGTACTGGAGTTGATATAGATGCCACAGGACAATATGCTGCCTAGGGCAATGGATACTGAGGCAGAATCAGAGGGACTGCAAGGATGTCACCACACCATGAGGCAAAAACATGAACAGTCCTAATGAGTTCAATGGAAATAAACATTACCCCTGCTCCTACCAAGATCATGTGTTAATTTTACCCCCCAAAACACAAGCAGGCAGGGTAGATTTATGTTACGCCGGGTGCAGAGAAAAAGTTACTTTTCATTAAATGTATCAATCTCAAAACTATCCTCAAATTTTCCTTGGTAAATTCTCCTACACAAGTTGATATTGGCCACTTTTTAATGGTCCTTTACCATACTGTTTCCTGTAAGAAATATATAGTTCCACACACCAATAGGCTTAATTCTGGCAAGTACATATTTTTAATTGTATTTCTATTTGTAAGCATGTTGTGTTGTTTTCCATTTTTACTATTTCTAATGGAATGAGCCTTGACTTTACTGTCTTTCATTTGGTTTGGCTGTTATTTATCACCAGCATTTCCTTCCAGAAGGTGTTGCCTTTTGTTTCCCAAACTTTAAGATGTCTGTGAACTATGCGTCTCTAGTTTGCATTCTGACTTTCTTGGTTTCTAATTTAATTATGTCCCATACGCTGCAGAGAGTGTATATTCCTTCAGCCTCCAGTTCCACACAGGATCTATGTCATTGTGCCCAGCTCCTTCATGGTTACAATGCCTGTATGACCTGTAACCCTGCTGCTATGTTTCTTTCCTTGACTTCTTGGGTTTCTAGGTGTGTTGTGCAATATGCACAGTATGGTGAGGCACTGGAACAGGTTGCCCAGAGAAGCTGCGGCTGCACCATCCCTGGAAGTGTTCAAGGCCAGGCTGGATGGGGCTTTGAGTAACCTGGTCTGGTGGGAGGTGTCCCTGCCTGTGGCAGAGGGGTGGAACTGGATGATCTTTAAGGACCCTTCCAGTTTTAACCATTCAATGATTCTATGCCTACTAATAGCAATATTGTGTGTTTGGCAAACATGAATGCCAGTCAGTAGAGTTAGGCCACTGAACAGAAGAGAACTGAAATCTGGGATGTGCTAGAAATCTTCCTTATTGCAGTGGGAGAATGTCAAGCCCATGAACCAACCATGATAGATGATGAGTGAGTGAGCAACAACAAAACAGTTGTTAAACATAATGAAGTCCATCAGAACAGTCCTTCAAATGAAATGATGATGCTGGCTCTTCAGGGGGCTCTACTCTTACTTCATTTATCCCAGTGCAACATGAGGGTGCTTGGTACCTTACAGAGTTGACTAGACATTGTGTGCTGTCTGGGCAGGTGAAGGGAGAAACCTTGTGGAGCTGGGCTGGGCAGCAAACATTCCAGGCCAACAACATGGCCTGCCAGGAGCAAGATAGGAGGTCAGCATATGGAAAAGCTTTTTTTTGTTGAGCTATTGTGTGTAAAAAGCTGGCAATGCCTTCTTCATTCAATGTGAGGAGATGGTCTGTTTTTTGTTTTAGGTCTATTTCATAATTTGGAAAAAATAAATAACAATAAAAAATATATATATTTAGCATGACAAAAGACACAATTGCTCTCATACAGTTCTAATCCCAGAAAAGGGAATGTAAAAATTTTCACTGAATTATTCCAGAATTGGGACTGGAGCACACCAAGACTCTGCCAATACGCAGGGAAGTGGATAACAAGTAAAACAGAAATTTCACTTCGAAGTAGATCCAAGTGCATAACTTTAACTCAGGAGCCATAGCGTGCATTTTGAATTAGTCTGGCTTGGCTCTGTGCCTGTGAGCAACGTGAAGAGTTGATACTTTATTACTTATTTATTTTTTACTTGAAGTTTTGATTTTCAAACAAGAAAGAGTGGCAGTTCTCTCTGCTTCACTGGTTTGTTATTTCAGGTGTTAATCGGCTAGGGAAAGGCACTGAGAGGTGGGAGAATGGTAGTACACAGGTGTAAGGCCTTGTGATACATTTGTTGTTGGGAAGGGAGGCTTTAGCCTGGAAAATGCACTGCTTCATGACTGGAGATTGTTTTGGCTTTCAAATACGTGTGTGTACTGTGAGAAAAACTTTAAAAGATGAGATGTGGCACTATAAATACATACATATGGGCATACAGCCTTAGTTTTCACTTACTGGCTTTTGAGGGCAATTTGAGGGAGAATGATGTAGTGATATGAAAGCCACAGAGTTGACTTCTAAATGTAGGCTGCATTTTCCAAAGTGCTTAATGCAGCATAAAAATCATTGGATATTAGCAGCCACTGTGCGAAGCTTTAAGCAAAACCTCATAACCGGTGAGGGACACAAGGAAGATGCACAATCTGGGAAAACAGCCATTGGAAGGCTGCAGAGAGAGGAGGAGGCTGGTTCTGTGTCTAAAGCAGATGTAGTGCCACTGTCCAATTTGGGATTCTTTTATTCTTAAAGAACATCTCTTCAATTGACCTGAAAGTAGTTTGTAGGAGGGGGAAAATTACCTCTTTGTTAACACCTACCTGTTTTCTAGAGAAATAAAATTTTCAATGGTTTATCTAGTGTTTTTCACTAAAGTAAAAATATTATTAAAGGTGAGGAAATCTAATGTTACGTTACATTATGCTATGTTATGTTATGACTTGTTTTGAAACACACCAAATAAATTCACTTTAATAGGTGTAGTAAATATCTTCTTTTCCAGTAAAAGCCTTCAGCTTTCGTCACTTGTTGCTGACATTTAGTTTTGAAGATGAGGGAGAATATTAGACTGCTAGAAAACAATGTAATGGTTTGTAAATGCCTACGCACGTGAGAAGTGTAACACAGAGTGAGAGATATTTCTTTTAGTTGGAAAACAGTGTGTTCTCTGGGACTTCTTTTTTTTTGTTTGTTCTGACATTTAAACGAAAGTGTATGCACGTACTCCTGCCCATGACACCAGAACAGAAACTTAACTCTAGTGAAGAAAATATGTTAGAATGAAACTTGCAAAATGACCAGAAATCAGGAGATGGAAAGCATTTTGCTAGAAAAAGTGCAGCTGGTCCCTTGTTTTAGCCTCAGTTGATGGTTAGGCTTTTCAATTCAATTTAAGGATGACTGCATCATTTTGTCACTTGTGAATTAGAGGTTGCTACTTTAGTGGAAGTCCTACAGGCTATCCATTGGTGTTTTGGGCATTTTTAATGTCGGTCAATTGGAAAACAATTGCTCCAGTGAGAGAATTGATTGAATATTGATTGTGTACTGAGGGTGCAACTCTTTAGGGTATAAACAAAATTTAACACATGAAGGATCCAATTAGTTCATTGGTTAGTGCCCATTTTTATATTCTCCTAGGTTTTATTATGTCTGCTGGGCAAAAAAATTGTTGATGTGCAACACTCCATTGATTTTACTAAAAGAGTGCATAAAAATGTGTTTGTTTAATACAGGCTGTAACACCAGTGGAAAATACTCTTTGGAGTTACTTTTTAATTCTAGTATTTTGTTTTTAAAAGTACAATTACAATGCTTATGACATCAAACCAAAACTACACAAGTTTGTATACTAAAAATATTTAAACTTTATTTGTAAGTTGTTTTTTTTTCAAGTATATTAAGTCTTTCTTCATCGGCTCAAGTAAGTTGACTAGATTGCTTTTTAGTGAAATTTTCTTACTACATGATTTGAAATCTGTTTCTTTGGATTTTAAAGTTTAAAAATGCATTTAAAGTTGCATCAGTAAAGCAACTATTGTCATCTGCCTTGCAGATTTTGGACAATTTCAAGAATAACATGGCACAAATATAATTAAGGTTTTGCTACTTAAATTGTGTTCTCCTTTTTACTTGAGTCTGTAAAATAAAGATGAAAAGCAAAACAATACTCTACTGGAAAACAGTCAGACACCTTTTTTACCTTAACTCATACTGTTCACGATCTCAAGTTGTATGTGATGAGTGTCAGTAGAAGGGACCTTTGAAATGAAATATTAGCAGGTGTGTCCTCATCCGTATATGTGGAAATACTGGAAATAAGCACTAAATTAGTAAACCCCCTAAATCCCATTGGATTAAAATAGATGGGGAGACAGCGGTGATGTTATTACTGTAGTTGTGATAGAGTAATTTTTCCTCGTTTGCTAGTGGCATAACATGCCTAACGTGAGGGACTTCTATTTTGTCACTGAAATTTCGATTTAGGGAATTTAGGAAAAGGTATTTTCTGGACTTGTATTTTACATGGACAAAGACTTGCAGCCAGAACATACGAATATGAGGATTTCTTGCAATTTCTAGGGAAATCTTCTGTGTCAAAAGACAATTTAGAGTAGGCATCAGATCACTTTCATATCATGCTGTGGGCCTAATGGTTGAATGGACCTGTTGGTCAGTAATAATTTGGCAAGATACTCCATAAAGCTTGTGCTTCCCATTATTATATGATCAAATTCCAAGTTTGCATGTAGATTTAACATACACAGATTTCTCCCCTTTTTTTTCAGTAGCAAGTCACTTTTCCACATGTCAAGCAATTTTTAGACTTTATCTCTTTCAGAAAAGGGATTACTATGAAATAAACCTTTGGTGTGTGTAAGACCTGTGCAGGTAGAGCAAATTTAACTCTCAGATGTACTGCTTGTGAATACAGTAACTCCACATGACCTGTGTGGTGGAGCCACTCCACATGTAGGTGTGTGATTCAGCTGCATGGGACTATAGGGGATACCTTATCTAAGCTGCCATCAGGGCTTTCAAAGTCCTTAAACCGGAGCCTAAGTGCCCATTTATACCGAAGTCCACTCGCCCAGAACTGAGCAGCACCTCCAGGAGAGCCTTGCTTCTCCGTCTTTAGTTTTGTCTGGAGTAACTGTTCCTTTCCTGTCACAGAAAGGAGTGAAACCAGGAGTAAATCTGGAGATTAAATAATACTAACAAGATAAGTGTTAGAATAGATAGAAAACCTCTCGAATATTGAGGGTAACAGTTCCTTTTCTGTGCAGTTACACTCTTCCTCTCATAGTACCGAATATTGCAAAAGTGAGTGCGGCATTAAAACAGTCCCAGGATACCAGATTTTGGTTTGGTTTTTATTTAAGGTCAACGCTTAAGCTCAGCACATTTTGGCCCACTGAAACGTATGGTGTGTGTGTATTTTACATCTGGTTTTGATTCTCAAAGATAAGGGCTCCAGTATCAATATGTCTAAATAGCTCACTACATTTGATGCATTTCAATATAACACTGAAATAAAATATTTTACACCCAGTTATCATTTATAAGATATCTCCTTGTGTATCTGCGATAAGGTAAAATGTTCTTAGCCTGAGTATAAAGATGGTGTATGTTCACTGGGAACACCTTTAAGATAGCAGTTTAGAATGAAGTACTTCTAAGTACTAATCTATTATGATAGCTCTGAGTCTGTTCTAATTCAGAAAGAAATAGAAACATTTCCAAAATAAGCACAGGAAATGTAAAGCACAGTTAAACATTACCATTTGCACAGCAATCAACCTGGAGCCTATTCATATTTCAAGAAGATTAGGGTCTAATTAAGCTCTGACAAACTCAATTCTGTTTCCTTTCACTCTGAGAGAGTTTGCCTGTTTGTCAGTGCTGAGTTTGGCTTGTATGCAGCTAAGCACATATCATCAGCTTTCATTCAGATGATTCAACTAGTTCATATATTGCTTTTAATGTATTGCAGCTGCTCTTGTGTTTAATTTATGCAAATATTCTGGAATCTACATTTATTAGCAGCCATGATAACTAAAACAGAACACTTGCATAGAGTGCTGCAGAATTGCAAGAAGTGAATTTCCTCTTCATATTTCTCAATGTGTAGTCTCTATTATCTCATTCTAAGAGTGGTTCTGCCTTCTGTTAAGCGCTCTCCAATAACTTTCCAGGCATAGTTTGGAGCCTCCGGATTCAGCTGAAATATCTGCCTGTGATTTCAAATAGCTGACAGATGAATGAATGGGAATTGTTACCTGTTATGGAAAAAAAATATGAACAGGAAAAGATAGCTTCAGTAAATTAGTGCCTTGCACAGTTTGACCAGTGTTACCATTATTATTTTGTGGTTTAGTGAACAATTAGTATTTTAATATGTCTTTCCGTTTGAAAAGAGTGAAGTACAAATTCACAGTTTAGTATTCAAAATAGCAAGGGTTTCATAATGCCATATGTTTTCCCATTAAATTGTTTAGGGATATCCTAACCCGTTCATTTGAATCTCTTCAGAAAAGATGGAGGTCTTTTGCGTAAACTCTTGTATCAGATCTGTAATTCTTTTGATATTTTTTCTTTTGTCTTTTCAAAATAGGTACGTATTTCAATGTTTTGCATGTTCACATCTGTGACAGGAGAAAAGAAGAAAAATGGAGCTTTTGAGTTATTCACATAGGGCTTATCTGTATGTGTGTGATACTGTTCAAGAGGCTTGCAATCTAAAGTATAGTTGCTAAATTATTTTTAATATTTATTTTTCAAATGTAAAACTTCTCAGAATATGTTAATCTACATCAAAATATGTTAATCTACATCCATATCCATTCCAGTTCTGTTTTATAGAGTGATCACTAAAAGCAATAGCAGAAAAGTAATCATGTACACTACATTTGGCTTATTTTCTGATCCCACCGCATTTTCTGATGGAAACAGGGATTTACACAGAGGAAAATTAAAAAATCCATGCTTCTTAATGTTCTTTTGCCAGACAAATATAAAGGTCTCCACAGGCAAGGATTAACTAATACAAATATGCTTTCTGAGCAGCTATTGAAGAATTACTAATAAACATCATTATAGCTGAGTTCAAGATATTCAACCTTGTAAATATATCCTGTTATAATTTCATTATAGTTGGCTGACGCCCTAGGAGAAGCCAATGTTTCAACCTCTTTGTTCAAGTCTTAATGAATTATTGGAAAGTGAATGATTAGAAAGCATTGAATCAGAAGGGGCCCATGCAGTCTAAATGTTACTCTCTTTGATGTTGCTTACCTCCCAATCTGACTGATTTCCTTGGCCAAGAATCTTGGTACGTGAAGCTGTGAGCCTGCTTTATCTGGCCATTATATCCCAGTGCAGACTGGAAGTCAAATGTGGTAGGTAGCAATTCAGTAAATGTTTTATGTGCTCATTGAAGCTCACACCTTCAAATAGGTTTCTCTGCAGAAGTGGGGCACAACTGTATCATAGTTAAAGGTGATATAACAAAAGAACAGGGGTGCAAAAGTTGAAGCTTAGCTTTTCTTTAGACTCAACAAACTTTCCATACTTACTCCCCTGCATTTTTTCTGTTTGGTGGACCCACTTCTTGCTTCCAGTTGCTTCTGAACTCATTGACTCTTCAGCAGCCAAAGAGAAGTCTACACCATAACGTGAATACATGTGTTGGTGACAGTCAGGCCACTGCACGCTGCTGGGTAAGAGCTTATGCCTACGCTGAATATCACCATATTCTTGAACTTTCTTTTCCAGAGAGCTCCATATTTCAGGTAATAAAACTTGTGCACAGGCATAAGAGATTAGGATGTAGGATACATTTCATCTTAGAGAGTGAGATCTTTGCCTGATTTCTTGACAATGTAAACATTTTCAAAGAGATGGATGAAGTTTGAGTAATTGATACTGTCTTCATAGTGGCTTAACCTTGTTCCACTGCTTCCCACAGCATATTTATGGGGCACTCCCTCTGTGAGGATTCACATTTCCCAGAAAATCAGTCCCACAATGTGATGTTGCCTAAACTCAAACAAGAGCAGTGATAAACTATGTCCTGTTTTTTTCATTCCATTAAACTAGTCTCATTTAAAGATCTTTTCATTGGGTACATCACCTAAAATGATGTGAAAGGAGCAGCCATTAACCAGAAGTTTCCCTGCTCAGGCAATGATCAACAAACATTCTAACCAAACTATGGGTTTTTTTCAGCTGAACCTGTATTCGGAGTACTCCTTAACATGGCTTCTGCTCTCTTGAGGTGGAGAGAGGGGCTTAAAAACTTAGCTTGCTTGGACTGAGGGTCTTTTCTTTAAGGTTGACATTGAATATGATTAAATTCTTAAGCATGGCCTACACAGATAGGAGCAACCTACAGTTTAGGGGTTCAGAGCTTTTGACATGGCTCGTTGGTAACGTGCCTTGGACATTTCTTAATTGTGTATCTTCAGAAATACCACAGAAGGAGCATCATAACAGACTATGTTTTCTCTTTAGTTAAAATAGACCATGAATTATTTAAAATTAACTGGATACTTGCCTCAATTTGAAGAGACAAGTACGCAGGCTAAGAATATTTGACACATGTTAATGAGGTCTGTATCCTGGCCTCTTTCCTCTTTCGCATAAGAACATGGCGATGGTTCAGAGGGCGAAAAGGAAGAGGAAATAACATGAAAGCTGGTTTTATCAGACAGGTAAGGACTTATTCATGCTGGGAGAATCTCCATCTGGGAAAATCCATGGTTGTTACAGACTTTGTGCCACCACAATAGAAAAAAAGGTTGGCTCAGAGGAGAGAATCTGGCTCAAAGAACTTAAAATAAATATCAGATGTCAGGGCTGTGACTTAATTGTTTAGCTAAGTAGATCATGTGAATTACACACAGATTGAGGACCTGTTTTTGCTTCTACTGAAATCGAGGAGAACAGAATCAGGCCATACTCTCCTTCCAGTGTCTTTCAGCCCTCAAAACTGTGTTATTTGAGAGTACAACAGCTCCTAGAATAATTTCTTGTACCAGTTGGGAATCTGGAGAGCTGCTAGTACAGGACTGCTTTGTGTTTTATTACTGTAGACATAAACTTAGACTCTAAACAGAATGCATTTGCTTTTGTTGCTGTTGGCATTTATTTCAAAATTTAGCTTTCAAACAATGGTTTCTGTGACTCTAACCATGGAAATTGGAACTCCAGGTTCAGACATTGGTTTCTGAACCGATTTCAATAAGATACATCAAGACATATATGTATGTTTCTCTTTTTGATTCAGTCTCAGATTACAGCTTTGTCAGTCTCAGAATTAGACCTTGGCCCCAACTCAAAGACATTAGTTTATAAATGCCCCCTTGAGAAACTGTAGTTCTGAAAGCCTTACAATTTTATAGCAAAAAATATTTTTTTCCTTAATATCACAGAATCATGGAATTGTCAGAGTTGGAAGGCACCTCTAGAGATCTGCTAAAGTAGGATTGCCCAGAGCACATTACTCAGGACTGCATCTAGGCAGGTCTTGAAAATCTCTAGAGAAGGGGATTTCACAATGTCCCTGGGCAGCCTGTTCCAGTGACCCTCACTGTAAAGAAGTTTTTTTCTTATATTTGAGTGCAACTTTCTGTAACAGATGCTTGTTACCCCTATGGATAAAAGGAAAAACTTTTTTTTAATCTCTTGTCATTACAGTACTGCATGTTTCCTTTAGCATTTTGAAATTCTTTATTAAATAATCCCCACCCTCCAACACCCGTGTTTAGTCACGAAAGCTTTGTAAAAATGAGGAAAGTATCAGAAGAAAGGCAGTGGCAGCTGAAAACTTGAAAGGACAATTTAGTTACAACCAAAATTATACGGAACTGACTGACATTTCAGAAAGAAGGGAATTTCTACAAGTGTATTTCTACAAGTTCTGGCTGCATGATGAATGACTGTTGCTACAGCAGGTAACTGATGACGTTATAAATGAACAGAGCATAGAGAAATTATTTAGTATCATATTTCTGGACATGGAAGATACTGTGAGAAATATCCTGACTCATATAGGACAGGTTTTAGGTTCTGGTTTTTGCGCTCACACCACAGAGGGTATCAGATGGTGGCAAGCATCTCTGTCATCTGGCCAGCCAGGGTGCAGCCTCTCCAAGCTCACGATGATGATAATATCATTATCATCACTGTGTAGAAGTGAAGACTGAGGGGGAGATCTGATCAACGCCTATAAACACTTAAAGGGTAGGTGTCAAGAGGTTGAGCCAATCTTTTTTCTAGTGGAGTCTCCATCTCTGGAGACATTCAAAATCTGCCTGAACAAGTTCCTGTGCAACTGGAATTGGTTCCAGCAGGAACTGGTTCCTACTCTGGGAGGACCTGCTTTGGCCAGGTGGTCGGACTAGATGATCTCCAGAGGTCCCTTCCAACCCCATAATCATTCTGTGATGCTGAGATTATTGCAGTCTTTTAAGCAGCAACAAGGCGTGCTTTCTTTTTCTGAGAAGTGGAAATACAGCATCTGAGCACTTAGCAAGCTATTAGTTTCCCTTCACAAATGATAAGAAGAAAAATCAAAGTTTGAGGGGGAGAGGAGGAACATAATACTACCAGTGCTGAAAAACCTGGAGAGTTCACAACAGGAAAAACTGTCCTCCCTATCCCTTGTTGTCCTGTCCTGACACTTCAGATGTGATTATATGCTTCTTCTGTAGCTTCAGTGAGTTAGCTCCCTCTGGCCTCAGGTTATGTCCTTCCCACAGCTCAGTGCCCAGACTCAGAGGAGCCAACTCTAGGGATAATCTGTTGCCCTTAAGAGGGTGTTGAACTGCAGGCTGGCAGCCCCTTTCAGGCTGTAAATAGTCATTGCTGTGCTGAGGTAGGAAGGCCTCCCTGGAATTACTGTTCATGCCGTTAGTTGTCTTCATAGCAACGATCACTGCTAACTATTCCTGTCACTCTCTGTTCCCACTCGTACCTCGGTGGAGACCAGCCAAGGCAAGGAGATCGAGCATAACACAAGAGAGGGGAGAAGGCAAAGTGCAGTGGCTGGGCAAGAGTAGGGAATGGGCAGGGCAGAGTGGGTACAGTGGCTGGCTGGGTCCTTCCTGTGGATGTGAACAGGTCTTTGTGACCTTTTCATGACTGCAAGACAACTGTTTCTGCTGCTGAGACTACTGGAGACACTTAGTTAAAAATAGTTTTTCTCCATAGCTTCCGAGAATTGACCTAGGTATGAGTGAAGATAGCAATGGTAAGTAAGTGTCCTTCTCCTGTGGCTTGTCTCCTGTGTAGGTGCTCCAAGAGATACAAGATGAACACCATGCTCCCATGGCTGTTTCTTCTACTTTTGTTCTCTTACTTATGGATGTGTTTTCCGGCCTCCTCCCTTGTATTTTCAGAGGTGCTTTCACTTTTTTATGATACAATAATGTGGATAACAGGTAGCGGGAGCAGTTGGGAGCAGTTGTGTTGTCTCAAAGATGGTTCTGAAAGTTAAAGTCAGAAAGCTGGGTCACGAAAGAACTTCCCTATCCTTCCCAAGTAGCAGCATAATAACGTAAAAAAGAGCAAACTCAAGTAAAATTAGTGTGCATCTGCTTGTTTGCTGTTACTGGTTTAATTTTGTGAAAGTTTATGTTGATGGACTGATTTCATCTGAAGCATAAAACCCCAAAAGTTTATCTAAGAGGAATTTGTGTCACTTCTCTTTACTTCACTTGCATGAAAGAAGGCAGGTCTCCCACATATTGTGCTTGGAAGGGACTGGCCATAATAGCACAGGACCTTTGACCTGGGCACTCTGCTTTCATTATGTCCTCTGAGATCCAGTAGAAAGGTACAAGGATTATGGGACTGAAGGTCTCACTTTCTTAAAAAAGAGGACAAACACTGCTTTCATTCACTCTCTACCACCGATGAATGGAGAGAAAACTGCAGCAATAAAGAAAAATTAGAATAAAAATGAGCATATAACACCTTATGAGGCACTGTCACAATAGTGGTTCGGCATTTCGGAAAGAGAAACTTGAAAAAAGCAGACTGCTTTAAAAGTTACTTGTCTCACGATGTACACCACAGTTTAATTACTTTCATGAGGACAGTGGTCATTTATGATCTGAAACATTCAAAGAGGAGTTAAATAATGGACATTATTTTCATGAAAGCTAGCTGAATCAGTGGATGTTACTTATGGATTCTATGCTGGAAATGTGTCATGGAGCATGAGACATTTAAATTCTAATCCCATGTATTCCTTTGTAATGTAGTAATAAATAAATTGATTTAATTCAGAAACTCCATTTAATGTTTTGCAGTAAACAAAGAATGAGGGAGTTAGCAGTAAAACACTAAAACAAACAAATGTAGTTCTTTCAAGGTAAAAGAGCATGTTTTGCCTAGCTCATCATCATATATTTACAAGCTTGTGTAGTCTTTAGGTAAGACAGCACTCAATCAAAAGGACTCCATGGGGGCAGGAGTAGTAGGAATTCCAGGAGAAATTCCTCCCTCTTAATTGCTCATAGGCCATGACTCAATGGGGATAATAGCACATAGAACATAACTGAGATAGTTATTTGTTGAACTAAAGCTAGTATTTCACACTTAGAATCATATGGCTGGAACCTGTTGGATATATTAAATCCAGCCATCTACTATTTCAGGCAACACATCCTAGAGTCTTGTTCATAACTTTGTCAAAGAACCAGAATGTTCTTATTTAATGCAGGACTTGTCTTGCCCATTTATCAGTTAGCAGAGATAAATGAATATCCATTTTTTCTTGAAGAAATGTCCAAGTCATATTATCCTTGCTTTTATTTTGTGTTACTATTTATATTACGTTATAATGTGTACAGAATCTTCCACACTAGTTGTAACAGAGCGTTGCTAATGCTTACTGTCTCGTGGGTCAAATGAAGGCCATATGTCCAACTGAAATCAAGTGTCTAAAGTTAGTCAGTTTTTTTCCTGATACCCACCTGAAGGTGTCTGTAATAACAAGACATCTGAAAAGTATTTGGGTCCAAAACACCTCCCCTAGTTCCCTTGCTCTTCCATTAATGGGATGCTGATGAGTGAGGGGGACTAGGCAGCTATCAGTGAGACTGGAACTTGACCCTGGTCACTATAAAAAGGCAACACTTCTAACTATTTCAAGACTGTTTTTAGAAATCTTTAAAAGGCAAGAAAAAAAAGTTCCATTCCGAAGGGCAAAGCACTAGAAATCTGAAACACTTCAAATCTACACCAAGCTGTAGTGCACAGGTGTCAATTCATTGAACAAATATTATGATGACATGTAAACGTATAGTTCTACAGACAAAACCAAGGCATCCTGATTCAGGAAAGCAGTTCGCCTTTGCTCTTTATATTGTTTTTAATGTGTCTGTTTTCTCACTTTACTACGGTTTGTAGAATTTGTTCTTATCTTTTTTGATTGTCAGTTTTAGGAATCCCTTTGTACAGTACTTTGTTGTTTTTATTTAAATGTTCAGTATTTGCAATACTGCTATTTTGGTAGAATGGAATAGACTGCAGAAACTCTGTGAATGTCCTGTGACTATTAATACTCCTGGGTTTAGGGGAACAAATGATGTAGATAAGGATTACAAGGATGAGTAAGAGAGATATGAGTAGAGTAGAGCAAGTGAGTAGAGACTCTGATAAGAATGAAGGTTGGCATTACATGTGAAGGGTTGGCAGAGGTAGGAGAGTAAAAAAGTAGAACTTGTGACTAAATGCCAGACTGACACTTTAGAAGCCGTTGCTTCCTTTTTATGCCCATCTTTAGCACATTTAAGAATTATGCTGATGTTTTTTAGTGTAGTGCTCTTGCCAGTGGTGACTGACATGGTAAACTTTATCAGTTGTAGTGAAAGCAGACCCTGCTTGCCATTCTCTTTGGGGTCATATCATTGTACTTCTCAACTAACTGGTGTCACAGCCCACTTTATTGCTCAAGTTCCTAATGAATGTTACAGAATAAAGACTTTTAATTTGATATATATAACACCAGATATTGTATTTATAATTAAAGTTGGGGGAATTTGAGTATATATCAATTACTCAGCACTTAAAAGGAGTATTATTTGCCGTGCTCACCTTACTGGAATAAGTATCAGGGAAAGTGAATGCTCAGCCACTAGTTTTAAGTGTCCTTAGAAGCACTGTTTCAAACCTGGACAAGTAAATAAGCATGTAAGCATTTATTTGACCTAGGAGCAGAACTGGCATTTTTGGACTTGACTAATGAGGTACAAGCATATATCACAATGTGCACATTCTCTATAAATAAAGTGCATATTCTCTATAAATAAAGTTGAAATACTGAACAACAGGTCAGGAAATAAATCCGAAGAGATTAGAGTACTGTTTATGTCTACTCTTGGAGAAGCAGAAGATAAATTGACCGAGTCATTCATTATGAATTCTCAATTGCACACTATTTGTAACCCTTAAGCTCTAGAGTACACTTTGTATTGCGAGAACTGAAAGAGCTGCTGTTAGAAGGAGTAAATGGGAAGCCTCGTAAACTCCGTTCACAGCAGAATGGTATGCGTGAGTATATTAAGCATGTTCTACATTCAGTAGATGGCAGTGGTATGCAGTTGAAGACTAATTCAGGATTTTCTCTTGAGCAGACGCTCTCATCTCTGTGTATCCAAGCAATGTTGATCTGAGGGTTTATTTGAGGCTTTTTTTGGGGTCTGCAAGAGCAGACAGTGGTAGAAAATGCCAAAAATTTTGTTGATTTGTTGTAATCTTTATTACACAGCACTTGGAAGAATCTGGTAAGTTTTGAATTTCAAGCAGTGATATTACTGCTTGAAGAGAAAGGAATGTGTCTGTCTGGAGCATTGACTCATTTTCCATCTATGCCCTGTGGAACTTAGTGTGTACACACCAAAGTCTCAAAGTATTCATTAAGTGGGAGCTGTGTTTGTTACTTAACAGAAGTAGTAACACATTGACGTCTCGGAATACTGTGCACAGAAATAGATATTTTCCCTTGTCTAAAGGAATGAATTGCAGATCTATTGGGGGAAAGCAGGATGTGTGTATAATCAAACAAATTACTAAGACCAACTACTAAGAAATTATTATAAAGCTTTAATTATGGAAAACTGGGAGAAAAAGAACAAAACAAAAGCAGAAATACAGTTTATACGGTACAAACCACAGATGAGGACAGAAAGAGAATTAAATTACATCATTTAAGTAGATATTTTCTCATATGGCAGTTATTTCTAACACAAATAATAGAAAAAGTTTAATGATTTATGATCATTAATCATGGAAGGAGTTGCTCTCTGTTGCACAAAAAAATGTTTTTTCTTGCCTCCCTATGGGAAACTGCAATAGAAAATGCATTAAAAATATCAGTCTGTGAACTGATTTCTAACAGAGCCACAACTTTGTCCTAAATATTTTAAGTACCCTTGGACAGACCCTGGGTGGTCCCTGACTAGGGAATACAAATGTCATTTGTTTTCGGCAAAGAACTACATACTCTCGTTCTTTGCTGTATCAGACACCACGGAGATACAGAAAAAATATTTAAATGTATATTAATATGGCTATTGTTTGTAGAACAAAAATTAATACTGTTCTGGTAGCAATGGAACAGCAGCACAAAAAAAATAGCATTTCCAGCATAGCCAAAACGGCTGGAAATCCTCAGTTTTGTAGGCAAGAACTTTGTCCAGCTGTGGGCCTAAGAAGTAAGAGTTTTGTGCAATCTGGTCACTGCCAAATTATAATAGGAAAAGTAGTTAGGGTACTGAAGAAAGAAGTTTGCGTTAACTGATTAAGCTCTGCTTAATGTCATCTGCTGTTGAGGTTCTCCTGAGCACCATGAAAATGCGGTATGGCTGTACATCTCTTCCTAAATTTCTATAAATTATTACAGATGTAAATAAAGACATACAGGAGAAGGTGGTTTTGCTTTATTTTAAAGCACTGCTTTTTGAAATATTTCATGTATTTTTAAGACAATTATGCTGAGGATACTTTCATCCTGGCATTGCAATGTCATTCCATTCACTCATATTTGCAGTATATTGCTTGCCTTGACTATTTTTCTCTTGTTCCTGTCTAGTTTAATGTCTGTTGCTTAGGTTCTTCTGAAATCTTATCAATTTCTTTATGAATTTACACTTGAAAGATTTTACTATCACTTTTATCACCGTGCATTTTGTTTTTCCATAAACTAAATCCATCTTGGAATTGCTGAGTGTATGCAAACCTGCTACTGCAGGTGTTTCAACTTGTGGTATTGTCACGGTAGACAAGGGTTGCCTTCTTTAGGCACTGAGGGGCTTTTCTAGTAAAGAAAAACTCCATCAAAATAAATGGGGCTTGTCCATTTTAACAAGTATTGAAGACAGTTTTGCTGACACTGTTCCAATATTTGTAGAAGAATGGTATTTCAACCACTGCAAGATTTATTCCTCTACTATGAATGAATATAGCCCTTGTTTAAGTGGAAGCTTCAGAGAGTATCATCCTTCTACATGTCACTTTCAATTAAAACTTTATTATTAACACATACTATATTGTAAGCAGATTCATAAAACGAAATGATATTATTAAAAAAATACAACAATCACATGCTATTTTCATACCAACATAACGTGTTTATAAACCTGCATTTGGGTTTATAACAGAAGAGTCAGCTGCATCTCACTGTTGGAAGTTTTCTTCTGCCATTTTACAGACAGAAAGAAGAAAATGAACCATAAAAAAAAAAAATTGTTTTATAAATGGCATAGTTACAAAAAACCTTTAAACAAAATATGTGGTAATTAAGTTTTTCATAAGATTGTATGTGTGACGATTATAAGGTTGGTAAATTTGACTTGAAAAGGATTATAAAGTGGAAAAAACCAAACATGACTAGGAATAAGAATAAAAAGCAAAGAAAGAAGGATAATTCAAATCCACTGCCCTTTCTGAAGAACAGATAATGTAATTAACTCAAAATGGCTTTACCAGAATGAGTAAAAAGGACTCATCAGGGTCATATAACCATTACATGATATATTAACATGTATTAGAATCATAGAATAGTCTAGGCTGGAAGGGACCTTTGAGATCATCTAGTCCAACTATCAACCTAACTCTCGTAAAAAAACAACAACCCATCACTAAACCATGTCACTGAGCACTATGTCAACCCGTCTTTTAAATACCTCCAGGGATGGTGCCTCAACCACTTCCCTGGGCAACCCATTCTGATGCTTAATCACCCTTTCAGTGTAAAAATTTTTCCTGATATCCAATTTGATCCTCATCTGGTGCAACTTGAAGCCATTTCCTCTTTTGCTAAAATTATCATTGCTATTGACTATATCTTGGACTATGTATTGTATTGTAAAAAAAAATCCTAAATATTATAATATTGTAAAAAAATGCAACTGCCTAAGTCTGCTAAGTAACTTGAAGTGCAGAACAACATAAAACAAAGAAACACCTGTTATTCCACTATGGGACATGTAATTTTAAGGAATGTTGTGGAAAATAACTGGATATTCTGAATTAACAATGGATATTCTAAAAAAACCCAGGTAATTATTAAACCTGGCTAAAATTCCAGACTTTAAATACTATAATTAAAGTGTGTTGTGCAGAGCACTTTGACACCTGCATGTAAATCTGACAAATATCATTTAGGTGGCAGAAGAAGGTACAGGGACAACTATCATTAGTTCTGGGTTTATGTTCTATTGAGTACACTTACACTTTCCTGAAATATTTACCTGTTGTGAAGAAGTTTTGCATCAATGGTTTCAGAGATCATGTGTTTTTTTATTCTCCTTTTAGTAATTGAGGAAAAATTGCCTTTGATTTTACTGGGTTGGGGTTTATTTCTGATGCATGAATATTCTTACACAAAGAGAAGGTTATGATTCTTGATGAAGACTTTTTTGGTACATAGAAAGGTTAAGTGACTTGACCAATGAAACAAAGCCTGAGCTCTGCCACTTCACATTTTCTGCTCTTGCCTACAGCACAGCACAGATATTGTAGACCCAGGTTAGGCCAAGATCTGGAGTAATTTTTTCTGTCTGATTTACACTGCTTATCCGAATAAGCCAAAAGTAAACAAAGGCTGCCTATTAAGAGCATAAAAAAATTGAGATCTTGATTTTTTTCTGCCAAAGTGATATCACCTGAGGATGTGGAGTTTCCATACCCCAAGCCAACATACTGCCATGTGGATTTGTCTTATTTCACTGCTTCGAGCATAGCTTTTCTACTTACTTATACTACAGCAGGACATGAATTTTTCAGGCACAGTTATGGTGACGTGGTACTGGAGACTCTACAAACAGAGGGTAAAACCTGCTGTCACAGGTTTGCAGTCGGAACAGACAAAACACAGAGAGAGACCAAAGGCACAGAAAAGTGAAAAGCCTGACCTGAGGTGAAGAACCCGCCTCTTATATCGCAGGTTAAGCATCTGCCTGAGCCCAGGGCTGTGGCTTATTTAGTCTTCTACCTCTCTGTAATAGCCTCCAAATTAGTGAAAAAATTAAACATTCGTGTCAGCTGCCAGGTTCTGAATAACAGCTGAAAAGTGCACAGAATAATTTTCTAGGGAATTAGCTTAACAACAGTGATTTAAATCAACTTTGGAGAGTTCATAGCAAAATGCAAGTGAGCTGAAGCAGCTGTTGCTCACTGCTGCTTAGCTCTGACCTTGCTAGCTCTAACTATCATCCCGTTTATCACAGCCCAGTATAAATCCAGTAACCTTCTGCCTGAAGCCCTGAGACCTTTGGTGAGATTAAGAAAATTAATGATATGGGTATTTTAGAACCAAATTTGTAGCATCAACTTAACCATTCTGTCTGTGAAACAGAGCTGGAAAATCCTCTGAATTTGTCTCATCCCTTTATTTTTGCAAGAAATATTCTTAGTATTTTATGGTAGATCCAGTAGCAGATCTGTACTAACATCATTTAACAGTTGTCCATGGTCATTGCTCTTTCTGGAAGGGGCGTAAAATGGGCAGTGTTTGCCCAGGATTAGTAATTATCTAAGGACACACATAGAGGTCTTAATGTAAGAAAGAAGAAATCCTTGAATTAAAATTGTTTATGATTATAAACTGGAATTGTATCTGGGATGAAGCCAGGGTAAACAGCAAAAGTGCCTTCTAACTCAGACATACTCTCTCTGGTCAGCAGTGCAGGTTTTGTAAGCCTGGGCACAGGAATGTTACAGTCCTAATATCCTCCCAGCTGACTAAAACAATCAGTTACTATATCCCATGGGATATACATACTGGCTGTATTTTACCAGATTGTGTAACATGATCTTGAGGCAAGAATGCATTGAATAAGCACTTCACACTCAATATTGCCTGTTCATGTGGTTTTCACACTGAAATAATTTTATTCTTTCATTTTCCTGTCTTTTGTATTTTTGCCCAGTGTGACTTGCTAGTGTTTTGATTTTAGTAATGTTTTGCCAATATATCTTACTATATTCAAGTTTCTGCTTTTTCTTTGTGAAATTAATGTGTGTAAGGAATTTAACTTGCAGTGTGAAGATGGGAATGTATGTTGTGAGAATGAATATTAAGCTGCATGTCTTAATAGATGGTAGGTACCACCTGGAATACGACTGTAGTAACTAAGAGCTTGTTAGAAGCCAGGAAAGGCTAGCGTAGAGATTTTGTTGTGATGTTTTTTCATTCGTTTTTAAAAGCATCCTGCATGGACTCAAGATCCTGCTTCTGGCTGCAGTGTGATCTGGTTGGGAGTGAGTGATGCATAGTCTATTCAAAAAGGATGTTCATTAGTTTGATTGAAATACAAAGTCCTTTGAGACCTCAGCCTCGCAGCTGTATACAGGTAGAAGGGCTTGGCTATGCTGCTGGAAGACGAAGGAAAATTATTGTGCTTGTGTTGGACAATTCATATTTCAGGCAGAATTGCCCCTGCCGTTAGAGCCAGGAGAGAGAAGTGTAACCTGTGCTGCCCGTGATCTTCATACAAATGAACTTAAGTTGTCTTTGTGGAGGGCCAGGGGCTCACCGATTGTGTTTTACCAAGCAAATGCACCATACGGTTCAGAAAACGAGGACTTGAAGAAAAGCTGAGAGTTGGGCACATGTTGAAAGGCTGATTGCTGCCCGGGGGGACAGCAGAGCCGCAGCAGGAGGGGCACAGACAATGTTATCCAGCCACTTCCCAACACAGCACTGACCTAGTTTTTCCTACTGGGAGAGACATAGCTGGTCTGGTAGGAACCTTGGGCCGAAGTAAGTTACTCGTGGGAAGCAAGACCCTGCAGCTTTCCTTCTTGGGCTTTACCAACACAGCTACAGCTGCATTTTTATGCTTGCAATACCTTTCTCGTTCCCCGAGCATCAAATCCCTTATTTTGTTTCACCTTCTGTGCATTTCAGGGTGAGGGTTTGACTGCATTCTGTATTAAAGAATTTTCCTAAAGAATTTTATGGGGCAAAAGGCAGCTACTGTTCCCATGGTACATTCTATAGACTTTGAAAGGGCCTGGGTCTAAATGTTGTCAGAGCAAAACCAGCCTGTTCCTAGCCCAACTTTCACCGAGTTTTGGTTATTCATCAGTACTGGTCCACTTGAGGCGTCTCGTTCGAAACTCACAGATTGTTTGACTATTTTCACTTTTCATGTACTTCATTATGTGTTATTTTAAACTACCTAACATTTCATGACAGAATTCCGAATTTAATGGAGAAGGAGTGGTATCGGATTGGCAATAAAGAAACAAGTGAAAACTGAGATTTTGGAGGGATATTAAGTAAATTATGTCCTCTAGCCTTGCTGAGTTGCAGTAAGACTTGAGTATTCTAGCTTAAAATCCCAGCCTAAAACTACACTCATGTGATCGCTGAGAAACTGCCTAAAGCCAGTGGTAATAATTAATTTGGGCAGATAACCAACTTCTTCCTATACTATGAAAGGAAACTCAGAAGGGGGAACTGGAAAAAAAAACACTGGAGAAGACAAAGATATATAATTACACTAGCAGGAAGGAAATATTTATAGTGAATAAATATGTTTAGCTGCAGGTCCTAACGCTGTTGAGTTAATAATTTTTCTTGTATTAGTGCTAAGAAAAGCATTTCTTCTGAATTTAACATAACGTGCAACTGTTATATACAGTCACTGTCTGCAATAATAACTGCAGTTACCTGAGAATTTTTAATACAGCTTTTCAGTGGAAAATTTATGGGATCGGGAAGTGTACTAGTTGTGAGAATATTTACTTGCATCAAAAGTTTATGCTGTAAGCAGAGATAGCTTCCCAGTGCAAAAAGAAGTGAGTTTTTGCATTGGGTCTGACTTCTATTCTGCTTGATTCCTTTGACCATTCTGGGACTTGTATGTTCTCTCATACTTTTTGGAAAAAATACCATATATGGAAATGGAATATTTTAAAATTTACAGCAATTTTCACAGGAGAGGAGCACTGTTTTTTGACTAGTGGTGCAATTAAAATACGCAAGGCCCATACCTATCTTAGGTGATCTGTCAAATCTTTTCTCTTCAGGTACCTGTTATTTCAAACCCCAAAATATGGTATTTAGTTTGCATTTATCTAGAAATTTTACAGAATTTGTTCAGGTAGTCAAACAGTTGTCATAACATGACAACTTATATTATCTATATAAATATTTATAAAATTATAGCTCAAATCAGACTTTAGATGTGTAGAAATAATTTTCAGAAAGTCAGGTAATGTTGCATGTTGGCCATTTGGTATTCATCTGTGAATCAATGGAAATACTTTACAATGTTGTTAATGCACATGCACACAGAAAACTATGAAAATTAATTTCACAGTTAATTTGGGAAACTGTTTAGTCTCTGTACAGCAGACATATTGGCATATTATGCTTTCAGAGCTTTTATTGTGATTCCTATATTACATACATTTGTTTTTCTTCTTTCCTCAGAAATTTTTCCAAGAGATTCCAGTCTAAAAGACAAATTCATAAAACATTTTACAGGTAAGGCAGCTGCTTGCTCTTGGTTTACCTACCAATGCATATTTTCGGTAGTAATAAGAGTCAAACCATTAGCTTTTTGGACATTCTATACCAAATTTAACACTTGTGAAGTCAATGGGCTGATGCTTTTACAGAGCTCTGATTACCTTGAGGTTTGAGTCTCTCTTTGAATAATCTAGCCTAAAATAACTTTCAAAACATAAAATGTTAAAACATTAGTTATTTAAAATCTATTATTTCATTTTTTATTATCCCGTTGTCATTAGTTGATTCACAGCTACACTGCAAGTGGCATAATTGTAGGTAGTTTATGTATATGTTTCTGTATGCTATAGATATTGTATTGTACATCTATGTGCAAACAATTTGCAGCATAGTGTTAAAAATGTGGTGCGAGTGAACACCTGTGTGAAAAGTAATATTTTAATGAGAGAACTCAGTACATTTTTAAATTTAAAGATATGTAGTTTTTCCGTATCTTTTTGTCAGTCCTACCATATTTATTTTCAAGTTCACTAGCTTTAAAACTTTTCATTGGACTGCATATATCTTTCAGAAACAGACCTATGGGGCCATGTAAGTTTTCACTATATCAGAAAAACATAATTTGTTTTCTCTTTCATGATTTATACATCTGGATGCTTCTTTTAAGAAAGCAAACAAATAGAACAAGAAAGGACTGAATAATATAAATGAATCAGAAAAATAATTTGGTATTTCAAATATAAAAGTTTAATATGATTACAGTCAAGTGCTTGTACTTGAAAACTGAGATGGAGTTGTATAATGCAGTTACCTTTGGGACTCTTTTGTAATAACTGGCAAAATATTGTACCCTCTGAATACGAGCAAAACAAGTTGCCAACAGCAAGATGCTTGCAATGATGCTTTATTCTGCAGTTTCAAATGTTCTGCAGTTCAGAAAAGTGAAGGTCTCAGACCGCAAATGACACCGCAAATCTATTGGTGATTTTCAATGTTATTTGGACTAGTGAAACTAAAAATTAGAGAAATAGTTGGCAGCTGGGACATGAAAAAGAGAATTGGAAATAATTATGTGTTTCCTCTTTGCTAGAAATTTCAGACACTCCTTGGCAAGAAAGGAAAGAAGTTGTCGTCTCTTTTGCATGGGGAGGTCCTCAAACCTTTAGGATAAGCACAAATTTAAGGGTCTTTCTGCCCATGGGTACCTGCAGACTAACAGCATCTACAGGAAAGGTGCCACATACAGTTGGCGCTTCACTGTGACACTAAACAAGAGTAATTATGAACCTCACCATTTCCAGTCCACATGAGAAAGAAATGAAAAGAACATATAGATTAAAACTATGCTATCCTATGTAGCACAGGAAGACTGAAAATTCCTCCCTTGATGAGGACAGCCAAGAGAGCTTTGCTTATGGATTCATACTTAATCCATTTCCTTTTCATTTTTAACTTTGAAAACTGCTCAGTTACCATAAAAAGTTCAACACAAGAATGTGGGGAAGCTAAATAATGAATACAGAACAAGTTTTGTTACTCAAAAACATCCATGAAAAACAATCATGAGATCTAAGGAAGGTATTTTTAGAATACTAAAACGTAGAAAATAAAAAGAGGGAAAAATACCTGAAGGCCTGTTTCTGGAGCCATTCATTAAATTAACAGTATTTTTCTGCAAGTGTAGTTGCCACCGAAATTGCTTAAATTGTTTAACCAACATTAGCTGGAATGAATTTCATTCCAAAATTCTTGAGATTTATTTCTTTGTTGGCTCAGAATTTCTGCCTGCATCTATTTTCATTTTTATTTTTCAATTGTATTCTTAAGATATTCAGTAACCAGGTTTTTCTGTCCGCTTTTTTCTTTTCGCACAGCTTTATTAGGTCTGTGATCCACAGGCATTTTCTTAAAAGGCAGCCTATCTTTGATTTTCTTGTTTAAATCGTAATCCTTTTTCTATCAACCTTAGTTAAGTAAACTGTTCAGATATAATTCTTACCAGTTCAAGAGTTAGAACATCCTAAACTAATGAAAAGGGGAAAACAACATTATCTTTACAGTCCATTATCTTTACAGTTTCAGGGTTAAGAATATTATTGTCCATTTCTAGTACACCAAGAATAGTAGACACAGTTTAAAGCCAAATAAGAACCATATGTCACAGTCTTCGACTGTAAGAAGAATCGTAAATAATCTTGTGAGTCATAAAGCCATCTATAAAGTCAGCTTGAAAAGCCAGCTGACACAGAGGGCTCTGTAAGGCACAAATAAAATTAGCAGCCTATTTTGATGGCAGGGAAGAAAGCCATACATTATCTGAAGGGACGTGGAATTTATTTAGTGAGAAAAGCTGATGTTATTTCCATATATCTTGGATATTTTCTCTTGATCCTCATTACGCACTCAGATAAAAAATGGCAACAATCTTCCAGTTCAAAGTTGCAAAGACTGAATTGTGAGTTTGTTAAAAAGCTTATTTGTAGCTGAAAAAGCTCACGTAACCCCCATATTACTTTAAATGTATCTAGTGCTCAGGTATGTTCTCTGTCAGAGAGAGGAGTCTTCTCTCAAGCTTGTGGCTCCACTATCCAGTGAGAATTGGTTTGGTACGTTGTACCAGGCTGATAAAACACCTTTCAAGTGGTGAGATAAATAATATTTGCCCTGAAATGCTTGCTGTCCTTCCTCTTGCAGGGAAGTTAGTCAACACGGTGTACTTAATATAGATCCTTTTATAGCATTGCTTGAAAGAAGCTATTCTTATCCAGGTTTTCTATTTGTGCTGGTGTAAGGATGTAAGTCAAATTTAATCTCGCTCAGTTAGTGTCAATTTGTGTCAGTGTTTTCTGTCCACAGGAAACTCATCTCCAGCTGTCAGTGGTAGTATTGCTAAGCAGGTTACACTGATGCAAATACTACATTTTTGCTCTGCTTTTCAGCTTGGGTGCCGTCAGTACTACCTTCCTTCTGCCATCAGCAATTATGGCAGGGCTTTTTGAGAACTTATTACCTTTAAGCCATGTTTTGGAGACTAGTAGATACATATTCTTATTAAAACTTGATGTGGGCAGATGACATTACCTCTCATATGAAGACAGGCTGAGAGAGTTGGGATTGTTCAGCCTGGAGCAGACGCTGGGGAGAGCTTATAGCCCCTTCCAACACTTAAAGAAGGCCTACAGGAGATGGGGAAAGGGACTCTTCTACAGAGAGTGGAGCGACAGCAAGAGGGAGAATGGTTTTAAACTGGAAGAGGGGAGATTTAGATTAGATGTTAGGAAGAAGTTCTTTAGTGTGAAGGTGGTGAGACACTGGAAGAGATTGCACAGAGAAGATGTGGATGACCCATCACTGAGGCTGGATGGGGCTTTGAGCAACCTGCTCTAGTGCGAGGTGTCCCTGCCCATGGCAGGGGGGTTGGAGCTTGATGGTCTTTAAGGTCCGTTCCAACTTTAACCATTCTATGATTCTGTGACACTGATATCCAGAGCACAGGCTAGGAGAGCAGACATAGCATGCTCCACCCTGGGCACGCAGGGAATTGCCTCACTTAAATGTTGCAACACGCTGCCACACTCTGTTCCCTGCACATCTGTGCCCTTTCTTGCTAAGACTACTTTAACAGGAGATCAGGTTCCTAGATGCTATTCTTCTGTCATTTTTTCCCCCTCAACACCCACATTGTACATTAAGAGGTTCATAAACCATCTATGTGCAAATCAGAAGCATTAGTACATGAATCTACTTCATCTTTCCAGGGCTTAGAAACTCATATTTGCTTAAAATGTTGATTTTATTTATCTTTAGAAATAATATCTGCATTCCATCTACATTATTTCTTCTGTGCTAGAATACTGACTACTAAGCAAATGAAATTCTGTTGTAGTTGCACCATTCTGTTTTTCTCCATATAAGAAATTTGATGGTTAATTTTGAAATTCAAGGCTAAGACAGTCCATCATTTCCAAGGACCATTTTTCTGTTATTCAGATAATGAGCATAATAGCATAGCAGTAGTATTTCTTTCTGTTATTTCAGCAGCATTGTTAAACTTGTGTTGCATCGTAATTGTTTAAGGTGTAGTAAAAGACTAAACATGTTTGCAAAAACACATGGGAATTAATTCTGTGTGTTGACAGTATTCATTGAAGCTGCAAAGCAGTGATGTTAAAAACTTGTGATTAACTCCCAGTTACTCTCAAACAGGGCCAGTCACATTTTCATCAGAGTGTAGCAAGCACTTTCATCGACTGTATCACAACACAAGGGACTGCTCGACGCCAGCTTGTAAGTAGTAATTAATGTACTTTACAATGCTAACACAAGATATTTGTTTAAAAGAAACTTACTTTTCCTACTAAGTGTTTAATGTGTTGGTCCTTTTGTAACTGTTGCACTTCACTTAAGCACTGTAGTACAGAATATATACAAGATCTAATATAAAAGATTTTCTACCAATGCACTTGAAATCAGCTGCATCTAATGGAGTTCCTTCAAAGAGGGGCTGACATAAATGAAATGAAAACTACACTCTGAACAGTCAGGCATGCCTATGCAGAGGACAGATATGAGGCCATATTCTTCTTCCTGCTCCCTTTAGCTCTAATCAGTAACTTGTGCAATAAGATAAAAATCTGAACAATTCCCTTGCTTCTCTTAACCCTCAGTAGTGTAGGTTTATATATTGGTTTTGAGTATATTTCAGTTTTTGGCAATAATTTTCTAATATATGCTCATTGTTAAAGAAAGAAAAAAAAAATCAACTATTTAATCGTTTCTGCTAGTGATACATGCAGTTCTTATAAGAGTATTCCAGTATGAGATCCACAGAAGTTTTGCTTTAACACAACCTGAATGTAATTTTATCAGAGAGACTGAAAAAAAAAGGAAACTCTAAGATGTTATCAAATGGATAAAACAAACAGTAACAAACAAGCAAACAAAAACAACCTCCAAAAAGTGGAATTCCCCTAAAAAGGTGTTACTTCAGCATTCTCTAGTACAATGGACAATTCAGATAAAGTGAGTGGAAAATAAGCAATACCATTTAAGTATAAAAGGTGAATCTCATTAGTGAGGTGTAAACTCACACTGTGGCCCAGGGTGCTTTGGAAATTTTTCAGGATTTAGCATTAAAAAATAATGACGCTTTTTTGTCTGCCTCACTTAGAAAGATGTTAAGTACTTTTTGTGAGCAGCTGAGATGCTCTTTCACCAAAGCTCAGCATCTCAGGTGATCTGACTTTTGAAAGGAGGTGGAGCAGCTCTTATCTCCATCCACCCTTACACTGTTCAGAAGTTAGAATATAGTAATCCATGGCTGATCCTCAAAAGATGCGCATAAAGCTTTGGAAGTAGACATATGAGTAGACTAGATATTACATGCCATGTAACAAAAATAGCATGCGTGTTGCATATTGCACACCTTGAATACATGGATCCACAGTATATGGGTGTCATTTGGACTCCCCTGTATTACCTAAGTGCTTTATATATTTATGTAGAAACACAGTCATAATATTTATCTTCTAATTAAATAGCTTTTCTCAAGAGTTAAAAGTAAGATTATGGTTAGGACTGTGTGAAGAACTGGTTTTTAAGTTCAACTGTCAAGACAAAAAATAAAATTAAAAACATGATTACAACCAAAGCAGGGTTTTTTGGTTTTCTCCCTTTTGTCAGCCAGACCCAAAGCAGAAGAGTTTCATTCAACCTGAAAAGTTTTCTTGATCTGAAAAGGACGGTTAAAGCCTTACAACTGCTTTCACTTTGTCTGGCACTCAGGGTTTAGGTTGCCTGTGAAGGCTGATCATAGTTAGGATCTTTTCCTGCTTATTTGCAGGGGTTTCATACTTTAGGGACATCTTAGCCACCATAGGATGTTTTAGGATGAGTTACTTCTATTACAGACACGGTTGTATTCTGTACAAATATTCTGTGAAGAACTGAGCCCAGATTACTATTCAGTCTCTTGCTGTTTGATGTAATTCCTAATAATTTTTATTAAATTATGTATCAAGCCAGAGAAGAAAATTGCACCTAAGTATTCCTTGTTACCAGTTAGATCTTTCCATCAGAAAGGGCAGCAGCGGCTCAAAGGCCACTTGAACTAAGTGGTCATTTGAACCAAAGACACCAGAGAGAGAGATAGCAAGTAGGACACTAGTACCTCTAGCCTGATGATCAGGAAATTTATTTGAACATGGAAAATATGGATTCCTATCAATGTTAATACTAAGTGGAATAATAAAAATGTTTGAAGGAGCCTGACCTCAAACTACCTCATAGTTTGCTGGTTAGAATAGCCTCCCACTTAATGAGTTAAATTTCTTCAGATAAAGTTGAGAGTTGATCCTGGTCTTCTACACCTTAGGAGGAAACTACCATCTGGTAGAAAAAGAATTGCAACTATCACTTACATTTCTGACAGAGCCCTGTCGAGGATGAAATATAATCTAATTTTGCATCTTGCACACATAATTTCATGAGTTTCCATCAGAGACTGGTATCACTGTGTAAAGTGTCTGAAATTCTGGTACAAATTCTACATTCAATTTTATACAGTTTTTTGAGGGTATCTGGCAACTGAGATTCATGATTGCTGTGGGTAATTTTGTTTTATAGATTATAAAAGGTGTGCAAGGTTGCTAACAAGATTAGCAATGAGCCCTTTGTGTACACAGTCCTAGGATGTTTGCTATGTAAGTATAATTTTTCCCACTCATTTTTCTTATTTGTTGAATGATCTAGTGATTTACTTCACACTTATATCTTATCATTAGGCATGTATACAGAAATGTGGTATCAACAGAGTGCATCAACATGCAGCTCTGTCTTTGCTGTAAGGACCAAGTGATTATTCATGGAAATACATAGAAGCACAAACATCTCTGATCCATTGTAATTTCCTACCAGTCACTTGTGGCACCATAATCCATAACTGTGCTCTGGGTCACCTCTTACTGTTCAAAATTTTGTAAAGGAGTCTGGTTGGTGAAAGAGAAAAATCCATGAAGACTTCATCAACACATTCATTTCAGGCTTTTCAGTAAGAGAGATTTGTTGTTAATCCAGAAGCAGCAGAATGTCTTGATCTTAGGCCTGCTAATGCAGTCTTCATAGATAATCTGTTACTTTATTCATCTTTGCGGATCACTTTTCATTCCAAAATTGTCTCCTGAGAATTTCTCCAAAGTTAATAACCAGTTTAACGATGATGGAAGAGAACTGAACACAAGGATGTGACAAAGCTAAAGGCTTCAAGTAACAGGCTGTGGAAAGAACCAGTCCATTCCTCTGAATAACGTTAAATGTGTTAATTAAACAACATCATTGTCACTAATAAAAGGAACATCTTCATTGCGCTGTTTTCTCCAGTTCATTCTATATCAGTAAGATGGTTACAATTCCAGCAGTAATTTGAAAAACTGTTGACCAATTGACCAATAAAATACATAAAATCAGTGAACTTAATTTATTTAAATTTCTTCAAAGATGGTTCCCTTTCACAAGCTCCTCCTGACAAATACTGCAAACTTGGAGTTCGGGGGAGTTGTGTATGTCACTTCTTCCTGCATCAAGACTTCAATTCATACTAATCAAGAATAAGAAAGAAAGAGTAGGATATGAGTCAGTGTTAGCTGATTTGATTTCCAAGTGGAGGTGGGATTCATTTTGGTGTCTGTGAGAAAATGCTTTGAAGAATATGGCAATATTTCAGAGCTGACAAGAAATTACATCATTTCTTTCTCCTTTTTTCTTAACTATTTTCAGTCTGTTTAGCCTCTTGCCTTCCATATCTTGCAGATGGTTTTGAATATATCAGGAACACTGAATTAGAGAATGACTAGGGATGTCATTGCTTTGCCTGAATGTCCTTTTCATGACTAAAGACAAGAATCCTTTTCTGAATACTTTTTTAATTTTTTTGAGGTATTCCTGTTTTTTTTTTTGCGTTCTCTTCTAAATCTGAGCTTTCTAAAACATCTCAGTACTATATCATTTTTTGCACTTTCACCTATTTAGTCTGTGTTTTCCCTTGTCTGTAGCTCTTCACACTTCTGGGCTCACGTCTCAGAGCTTTCAGAAAGATTTTTGGGTGTTCCAGTACTTTTTTCCCCTTTCTTTTAAGAGCATGAGTCAAAGATCTGCCTCCATATCCTCAGTACAGAAGCATCTATCTCATCCTATTTCCATATTTAAAATACAAAAAGATTAAAAGTTTCTATGATTTGCAAATCCAGGTGGTCTAATTTGCCTGCCAAAAATACACTCAAAGAATGAAACATGAGGAAGGGAGTGTTTAAATGATAAGCAATGTCAGCAGCTGGTCTGCACTGTGCTCACTTAAAGTTGTATCTAAGCTTTCTCTACACTTTATTAAACACATCATAGGAAAAAGCGGAGCTATGATCAAGTGTGTCCCAGCTGCCTCTGTGCTGCTTTGCCCTGTTCCTCCACCAAGTAGATTGAGTGAGTGACTGGTTTTTACTAGAGATAGGCTTGGTTCTCCATGTTTGCTCATATACAATATCTACTTGGAATAGAGATGTTTTCCTGAGAAGAATGAAGGATGGCAGGAGTCGCTCTTTCTTCCCTCCAAATAGACAGGGCAGTACAGGAGTATTATAAGTTTATCCCCCAATAACTCTGCATTTCTAGTATGATTCTGTGATTGCTTCTACTCCATCTTCTGGCACAGAGGATCTGTTTTCCCCACCACCCTCATACTAGCTTAGAGAGGACAGAGTCATAGTTCCTGTTTACTGCAAGGGAACTTGCTTATGCTTTAGCATCTGAGGGAGTCTTGGAGATTCTCAGTTGCCTTGAGGAAAGAGGTTCTCTCACTCAAAGAACTCACAGCTATTTTTAAGCATTTCTCCTGCATGTACTAAAACAGGCTGCATTTTCCTCACATAAAGGACTGCAGGGATATTATGTAAACATTTTTCCTCCCTCTCCTGTAAGTTCCCGAGTGCAAAAAGGGGACATAGTCTCCTTCTGTTAGAGGTGAAGTTTTGCCTGGGGAAAGCCGCTCTTCCCAGGGGAGCCGGTAGAGCCGGCTGGAGCCCGTTTCAGCACCATGGAGAGGGGCGCCCTTTCCTAGCGGTTAGTTACGCGTTTTAGCGTTTTTTTGGTGTTTGGTTAGGGTTTTTTTTTTTTTTGTTTTTTTTTTCCTAATTCAGATCCTTGCAAATGGAAAGCAAGCATTGGATAAAAACCAGGATCTAGAAAAGCAAATGGCTCTATGCACAGGGGACTTCCTTGTCAGGTGCAGCAGCATGGAGTGCTCTGTGCTAAAAACTTCGTTAACATCAGCGTGGAGGATTTGCTGTGGCAAAAAGTATAAGTGTTCACAGGAGATCAAGACCCACTGGAATTCTGGAGTTAATCTTAAGATTGATGCAATCCACAGGAAACTGTGACTTATAAACATAATTATACTGAGCTGTCTGCTTCTGTGTTTTGAAACTGGTTATAAAATGGCACATCCTTTTCTCTTGCAGACTTTCTACTATGGAGAGAACTCTGATTTGCCAAGAAAGTGCCTTGAAATCTTCCAAGACAGAGAAGACATCTTTTACCTTTTTTGATTTACAACGTTTTGTTACTAGATGCATTTTATTTTCATATATTTGTTGGACATTCCATATTTGTGTGAAACATTATTTTATTTTAATTTGTAAATTTGTTGCCTATAGTTCAGACAAGCCAATTATTTAAATACATTGTATATAAAGAATACTAATGATATACTGATTAAATGTTATAACCATATGCAGGGAGTTGGTAAAATTTCGCTGTTTCTCTTGTTCCATTGTATTTACATCATTCTGCTCAGGCTCTTACTTTCATTATTTGCACTAACTTGAAATGCAGAAGTCTATGTAACTGAAATCTGAATAAGCTGTAAGTGGGAAAGTTTTACTTGCCATGGAAGATATTTTATATTATGAAGCTTTGTTAATATATACGTATATATTATTGCGCATCAGAAAAAAAATTTGCTCAGAATGCACCTTGCTTTCAGGAACATTTGTATGACTATTCTGGATTTTCATCAGTTACATTTGTACTGGCACTTATGGAAAGAGTTGCAAATAATGTAAATATAAAGACTGGAAAACTGCAATGCAGTTTTGGTGGAATAAAGAACATAAAACCAAACTATTTTCCAAGAGAGGTTATTTAAATTTATGAAGAGGCTACTTATTTAATATGTAAATTTAACTGGTGAACTTAAAATAATTTTCTACTGGGAACTTCAAACTTGCAGGTTTACTTTTTTACAGCATTGCATTTTCAAGTAGTAAATTTTATTCACATATTTATTCTTCAGCTGAATGAGATGCAAACAAAAATGCATCATACACCCACTGTGAACAAGAGGAGGCTCTTGAGGGTCATGAAGTAGCCCAGTAGAAGCTAAAATACTTAAAGTATCATAAAACCAAGGATATAGTGAATGAATTTGGCTGGTGACACAGCAGGCTTATCTATTTGGGAAGAATCCGAAGCATAATTGCTGCATGTTTCTTCTTTAATATCAAATTGGGATGATAACATTTGCTACCTGTTTGTCTCAGCTCTTTTAGTGTAAGTTTATATGGCTGCTTACAAAGAACCTGGTATGAAGTAAGGTTTTTATCGCCAGGCCTAGAGTACTTGACAACACACATTGCTCAAATCACAGTTCTTGTGATTAACTTGCCATTTGAATCAACACTTCAGATTAGATGTCTCTATCATTTCCCTCATGAGCCCCTTACCTTCTATGGCCAATGCTTTTACCTCCACAGAATAACAGGGAAGCTCGGTCTGGGAGTTCCTTGCCAAAGAACAGACAGCTGCCTAGTTATCCAAAGGGCTTATGTTTCTTCTTTCTACATTGTTCAGTGTGTTTCAGCATCAAAGCTGTGCAGTTTCCTATAATGAACCAGCTCACAGCTCCTGTAGGTACTATGGTGTTCTCTCTGGGCGGCAATATACTACAGCAGCTGTTTCTAAGAAGCTCATTAGTGACAGCTGTTGAAGTAGTTACTCCCTCCTATAGTCCTGGCTAGAAGGTTGTCCCGTGCCGTTTGTACTTATGCTTAACATGGTTATTTCTCTGGCTTTTTGCCACCATGTTCTTTTGATAAGAAAAAAGTTTTCAAGCTTCATTTTAATCCTTGTTGGAGACAGCATTCATACAGAAGATGCAGTTGCATATGGGAAATCCTGGTAGCTGAACGGTGAGATGAATATCCTTGTTTCTCTCTAAGCAACATATTTCATAGGAGGATTATTGGCCAAAACAGAAGCGCTCCAGCTAGAGGAGAAAGGTTGAGGTCCAGAGCAGAGATCAGAGACTCTGAAAAAAACGTCTGTGTTTAGTCCTGTTCTTGTATTTCCACTCTAATTTGTTTTCTTCTCCGTGTTTTTGAAAAAGTCCCCCCTTTCTTTCCTCAAAGGTCTAAAAACAGCGAAAGGAGAAGCAAAAACAAAAAAAAAGTTCTGACAATGATTTTGTTTGAAATATCAGTTGCAGTGAAAAAAAGTAATTTGAGGTATTTAATGTAATTGTGGGGCTCAAATCTAATGCACTAAATAAAGACTTTCACCTTACTTTGTAAGAATAAAGTCATCCACTTCCTATTGAGTAGTTAAGTGTTCAATTCCCTATGTTTGGGAAGATTCAAAGATAGTATAAAGATTACTAAGGCAATTTAAAATGTTGGTAAAGAAAAAGAAAAACTGAAATGACTAAGAGGCTAAAAACCTCCAGTTTTAATTTTTCTAATTTCCTAGAAGTTATATGGCTTAGTTGTTTTTTTTTTTTTTTTTTTTTCTTGAGGTAGGTTACTCTTTGAGGTGGCTGTGGCATGGATTCCTTCTTTCCGTTTCACCCTAGAGACTTTTTGAAGCTTAGTATGTTCTGAATGGCTGGAATTAAAACCAGGTTTTCTGTACCCTTCCTCTAGATGTTCTTCTGTCACCATTCTTTGTCACAGGTTTTAGATGCAATGCTACTGAAGTTAGTAGTATAAAACTCGCAAAGCAGCATAGCATAGTCACTTTATTATTTAACCTGAAAAGTGCCATGTATTCCTTCTGTTCTAAAACCTGTTAATGGGCCTACATTTTAGGAATCAATTCTAGAGGGTACTTAGTTGGAAACAGAGTAAAGAATTAAGTGCCATAAAAGCTGAAAGGAGATTACATACTTTTTGAGTAAGCTATGTTTTTTTTCCAAGTTAAAATGATTTCACATGATTCTTTTCTCTTCTGACATTCCTTTATTTTTTTCCCATATGGTTAAATGTTTTGGCTGCAGAAATAAGGTCTTATGGCTTTTCCCCTTACCATGTTTGAAAGATTTATATCCCGAGACAATATGAGGAGAGACAGGGCCAGCAACTACAGTAGTGCCTCATTGCAGTCTTTCACTCCGGGTAAAAAATCACCTTTCTCAAACAACTTAATTGCCCCAGACTTCTGAATTTCTAAAGAAAACCACTACAGGCAAATTATATTGTTCCTCTGCCATATTACAGATGAATTCTCAATGCTACCAGCAATGTAACCTGAGCTGGGTGAATGGATACTGAAAAGCAAAGTTCAGCTTTCTCTCTTTATTGCACACAGACTCGGATCCCTTCCACAGTGTTGTGATAAAAAAATAAGGATAACCTCAGCAATAAAGAGAGAAAACTGAACTCAAGTTCTCAAATGTGACCAGGGATGTTTGAACCAGAATTATGCAGGTGTTTAAAAGGAAATACTTTGAAAATATACTGCAAAGTATCCTATTTATTGTCAAATATGCCAGACTAGCATAGAAAAGATGTGACCCATTCGAAGATCTCTTTCCTGACAAAACAAGTCTGGATTAAGAGGGACAAGCCTGTTTCCATGATCACCAGTTATCTTGCTTTCTCTGTGCTAACCTGTGAAATACAAAATGCTTGAACTTGCAAGTGTGCAAGTATGTCCCATGCATCCCTTTATCAGGATCTGGGGATGTGAGTTGGAGCCAAATAAACTAGATATTAAAGGAAATTACAAGTTGCTTCCTGAGGTATCCTAATGTATACTTAATGGGAAGTTGTAAGAAAACATATCATTAACATAATGAAATTATTCAAAAAGGAAACTTCTTAACTTGTATCAATTATATCTAATCTAGTGGAAGTTTCGGCATATATATCTCTTTTTAGTGAAATTTTGAAATACTGAATTAAACTGAATTTGTCTGTTTTCTTAGAAAGATGCAGAACAGCAGATAAATCTGTTATATAAAAATGAAGCTCTTCAGTAATCTTTAACAATCCAAAGCTCGCTCTTTTCTTTCTTGGCTATGGTTCTATATATATTAGTCTGTTTTTCGGCCACACAGAAATTCTTCATACCCTGAACACCTTTTCTTCTATTGCCAGAAGAATTTCATTTTAGCGTTGATGTTTTGAAATAGGCAATGAAAAATAATGAAATAATTCCATATACTTTAATTCTCCAGTCCTCCAGGGCTTATCTAACTTATGGATAGCATTGTACGGTTGAACCTACAGGTCCAACCAAATTAATGTTAACTGTTGAAGTTTTCTGGACTAAGAGGGTGAAGACATTTTAAGGACAAAGAAGTGAGTTTAAAAAAATGCACTTTCACTTTTGGAAATTTATCTCGTAGTTGTCTTCAAATTGCACACGATCTTGAGACGTTTATTGTAGTTCCCATATAGTGTAAATCACTAATTCTTTGGCATAGTTCTCTGTCTGAAAAGTCTGTATGGTGATGCACTGTGAACAACTTTCAGGATGATGTTTAGACCCTAATTAATTTAACTGTCAAATTTTGAAACAACATTCTGATTGCAGTTTTAAACACTTTTATGATTAAACTCAAAATATTTATGAACAAAAAGATTATAAGATACCTTTGTTATGCCTAAATAGCTATATTCTAGCTAAATTCTGTGTGTTGAAGTCTCTCCCATTCCTATGCCACAAAGAAAGGCAATAAGTGATAAATGATGTTAGTGACATCTGAGATTGAGGTTTGATGGGGAAAAGGGGTCTTAAATATCAACTAGTCTTGAAGAGTTCTTTCCTTGTTTCATACCCAGAGATTAACTTGCGCTTTTCTTATATGAATTGTGCAGCTGCCACAGCACTTCAAGCAGGTTCACAGTGTATTTGCTGGTAAAAATCACGCACAAATCATAAAAACCCTGGCTCTGAATACTAGAGGTTTGAAGATGCTCAATCCATGCACGCACTCAGGGTACACAGCAGGCTGGCACAGAGCTTAAATCACCAGTTTGCATTTAGTTGCCACCTGAATAACAAGAATGTGTTTTTAAATTTATATGGGGCTGAACTGTTCTTGGTGTGACTGGAGTCCGCAAGTTGATGGAGTCATATTGCAGTTTCCCAAACAAAACAGATGTAACTGTGATGATATTGCTTGAAGTCTTCCAGTTAATCCATACACAGGCTTCCAGCTGAAGGGTGACACCAAACTGAGTGCCAGACAGCTGAAGGCACTACATTTTTTCCACTGTCTGATGTCTTTGGGCCAGGATGGATAACAGTTCTTCTGTCTCAATGCAAATGTAATGGAAAGTGGCAGAGTCATTGTCACTGACAAGGCTTTGGATGGAAAGATTTTTCTAGTAATTTTTGATAATAGTAACAACCTGAGAGAATTTTCTTTTCTATTTTAATTACCATCCACTTTGAATAATTACAAGAAGCACTGCTTGAGTCACACTCTCTCTTTTCATCACAATACTGATTTTTGGAGAAGAAGCAAGGAACTCAGTGTATTAACATGAAAGAAAGCAGTGTATTTCAGGCATGGCTTCTAGTTTATTAGACTAAAACTAAGCTAGAATCTCCCTGGACTCAAGAGGTCCCTGAGACCTCACAGTATGATGAAGACTGATGTGCTTTGAAAGAGAAGTGATCTTTGTTTTCATATGTGTAAATTAATATTGGCAAAGAATAGAGATGAATTCCAGCCTGGTTTATGTTTGGAAGGAGGGAATGATGCTTCGAACTACCAACATTAAATGATATGCTTTAACATTTGTAAACAGTAATGAAATGCAGATGTCAATGGAAAACTTCTCAGAATGAGTCAGAGGTGAAGAAAAAAAATCCTATATTCTTGATGAAACAAGTCATCCTAGAAATGACAAAATCTCCTGAAGATGACTAACACATAAAATCTAAATAGAAACCGTCCTAGAACTCTGGAGAGAAAAACACAGGGAAAAATATATTAAACAAGAAAGGGCAAGATGGCATGAATGAGTGACAAAATGTATCATGAAGTATGCAGATACAAAATTTAGACCATACTTACTCTTTCCTCATTAAAAATGGAAATAAACACAACTATAAAAACTTTCCCAGATATTCAAGGCAGGCCCACGTGTGAGCTGTGTAAGTTGTAAGCTTGTTAAAATGTACCTCATTTTGGTGAATACAACATGGTCCTTTTGGTTTGTTTTAATTTTGACTTTTCGAGCATAAAATAGTGAACTGCATTATTACTTAACATGGGTTTTTCATGTGGTGGAGTGACAGGGAAGAGAAGAGGAAAGGGTATGTGGTGTTTTCAGGATACTTTCTGGTGGACTAGAGAGTGCATATTCCAAGGCATCCTTCCAGTTGGTGCTCTGCCCAGAGTAGAAAACCCTAAACCAGAACAACAATATGTGAAGCTGCTTCAATAAATCTGGCTTACACAAGTGTTTAAGTTTATTAAGACTTCACTGTCTGAAAGCTACTTGGAATTATTGCTACAGCTGGATTATAGCATTCTCTCACTGATTCAGTATTCTTTCCTCCATGGAAATCTCATAACTTATGTCTGCTCCATGATGACGATTGCTAACCTTGATCCAGGGGAGGCATATGTACGATAATATTTTTGCAATGTGGAATTTTTATTTTTAAATCAACATTAGGCCTAATAATAGCCTGCAACTTGATATTTGCAAAATATCTCAAGAAATATGAAATCTAGTCAAAACTTCCCCTAGAGGAAGCTCTTTGTATGATAAATCTGTCATGCCTAAATAGAATTCCTGTCACTTGTTAACTAAAGAAACTGTTCATTTGGAAGTAACCTTGAGACTTGACTCACACTCTACAAGATTTAGCACTCTCCCTCACTGACGAAAGTTAGATTAATTTCTTTTGTCTTCTGATACCTAATCATAGGAAAGAAGGAACCTGGAGACTGGGGAGAAAATTATGAGACTTGCCTGGGTGCAACAATATCAGTAACATCACACTTTTAAACCAAGTTATTCCAATCCCACCACATGTCTTGGAGAAGTGCACTCTGGTATCAGACTGCACTGTATTTCTCTGGCTGTAGTCTTTGCTAAAAAATACATGCTCTCTACTTTTGTACCATCTCCCAGCGCAAACTTGGACATGTGAATATGGAGAGAAGTGCAGTTTGTTTTAGCAGGCTGCCAATCTGGAAAACCAGAAGATAAGTGGGAGGAGAGCACGTCTATTCACTTAGGGTCTGACAGACTTTGAGACAATTAACTGACAATGACTGTATTAAGGACACAATGTTAAGTAAGAACTCACACTGCTTTTTTTCCCCAAACGTTCTAGACACATTTATCCATATGAATTTTATGTGCTAGAATGGGTGAATTCAAGCAGCTGTTCTTAAAGGCAGTATGTACTCTTTTCTCATTTTAAAAAACTTTCTAATTTCCACAATCTCACTTGTCTTGTCTCTTCTGTGTTCTATATATTTTATATTTTGTCTTGTAGAATTCAAAGGCACATTTAGACAGATTACAAATCGCTAACAGACTGATGTTCATGGAATTGTCAATGGCAACTTGTTATTAATTGGGGGAGTTGTCGAAAAGGGGCTACACAGAAACCGATGCCTTTAAAGCCTATTAAATATTTTTAGTCTATGATATGGAAGTATAAAGTTATTGCTGGTAACAGTTATGTTAAGTAATCACAGAGATGTGGCAATCCTATGGATTATTTGATGACCAGACTGATTTATAAGACAGGCCTGCTTTAATGTTGCTTTAATATTGTCAAAACTAAGGCCACTCATGTAGAAATACGGAACACAGACCGTATATACAGAACAAAGGATTACATCCTGAAGACTGTGGGAAGAGTTCTAGGTTCACATTAGGTGTGCTCAGAAGCTTTTTACTGAGAGACAGAAGTGGTACTGCCTTTGTAATATTTTGTGTCACAATGCTTATCTTATCTTTATAGTTCCATGTCTGCTTCTTATCTCCACAGCTCCAAGGTATGTAGATTTGTTGCATAAGTGGAGACAGAAAACAGGGAAGGAATATAAATGTCTGGGAGTTGGAAAAGATATGTTAGAATAACAGAATTAAAGGGCCTAATCTGCCTACCTCATTTTTAAAGGCTACTAAGTAATGAATTGATTTGCATGTTTAATTACTTTCCCAAGGGAAAGGCACAAAGGGACTTCATAAATTTTATGGAGAGGTACAATAAAGACCAAAAGCTGGAAGCTGGTGTTATGCGAATTCAATTTTGGAATGGTTCTAAATCACCAATCATCTGTTCAAAAAGTTAATCTATTGAGGTATGTCAGATTCTCTGGAAGAAATCAGCAAAGAATTAAAAATGGAGGTTTTTCTAAAAAAAAAAAAAAAATGCCAGGTCAGTTGATAAGTTTCTAGGCTTAGTAAGTAGCTAAACTTGTTAAGATGTCTTGGCCTGCAACACATGAAAAGTTGGATAATCTGATGTTCCTTTCTGGCCTCAAACCCTGTGCTTTTTACTCTGCCTGTTTCTTTCTAAATAGAACTTTAAAAGGACACTGGCAACACCTATACTTTATAATCAGGTAGTCCTGTAAAACTTGATAGGCCTGCATTTTTCCACGAGAAAATGCAATTTTATTGGTACTGTACTTATACCATGCAATTAAGCTTGACATATCTGAAATTTCAGACACAAATGCATTCCTACCAGAAAAGGTAAAAAACGCTTTGATTAACCCTTCTCCTCCCATTTTCCCAAAACTATTAAATTTAAGGTTCTTTCTTGAAAACTTCGTTCTACACACAGAACAAAGGTGAACAAGCTGAATAATCATGTTGTGTGACTGAGTGAAGAAGTAACGACACATCATATAGTTTTGGTTTTCCCTTTTAGTGGCTGTGTATGTGACAGGAGATCAGATAAAGGAAACAACTGTTCTGTATAACTTAACTTTTTCTGAAGTTGACAGAACACAGTGAATGTTTCTTTTTTATTTAAAAATATTTAAAACACTTCCATGCTTTCCCAGCATTATTCTAATGTGATGTTTGATGTACATTTTTGTGTGTCTGACTTTAGGCAGCTATGTGAAACCTGTTCAACTGCTACAGAGAGAGAAATGGACAAACCAATGTCTTTCTGGAGTGATCCAAACTAGAAAACACCCAGGAATTCTTGCTGCACTGAGATTTAAATTGTCTGAGGATGAAAACCAGGCTATGATTAAAAATGCCAATCCAATAATTTTATAAAATACAAACTCTTCTGGTATTTGAAAAGAGTTTTCTGATTATTGTTTTTGTCTTTGCATTCCTTCACCTAATATAGCATACCCGAAAAAGAAATATGTAACTGTCTTTGAACTAACTGGTCACTACAGGAGAGGACCACTGGCAACGTTAAAGTATTGCCTATGAATAGCAAAGTGAAGTTTTATGCACTGAATTTATATATGTCACCATCAAATGGGGAAAGGTTTCTGATGTCTAGTGTAAAAATAGAGAAATAAGGGAGTCCTGCTAGCACTATTTACCCTGGCTGTCAGGGAATAGGCTCTGCATCTTCTTCCATGCTCAACTTCTTCCACATATAGGTCTGCTAATGTCTAGAACAGTTCCCACAGTCTTGGCTTGTGATGAAAGTGACCTTCTCTCTGGTCCTGCATGGCCTGCTTCCCATTTGGCCAAATCTGAGTCTTTGCGCGCCAGAGATCTGCACCATATATCCTTTGTATATCTGAATCATGACAAGGATCAGCTGATATAAAACATGAGGAGAGACATGAAGGCCATGTTTGCAAGAGCCTCGTGACTGCAGGGGGCAGATTTGCACTAATTCACATCAGTGGTGTGTGTCTTCAAAGAGTGTGAAGTTATGGTTATGTGTGGAAGACAATCACATTAGCAGTACGTTTATGCCATCTGGCTCTTAGCAGCACTTGTCCACAATGCTCACTGTGCCAGACCTATTCTGCAATAGCAATGCATATATCTTGACCCTTTGATCTCTAGGATAATTACACAGATCATCAATTAGGAAAATACTTTATTCTGTAGCACAGATGTGATATGAAAACCAATCACTCTACTTACGCAGATTACTGCAGTGTTCAGGATCATCAGGGTTGACTGCATTGCCTTTTGAAGGATAGTCTGACATGTCGGAAATCTGTAAGAACAACAGTCTGAAAACAATAGCATAGTGTGGATTTTAGCATATAATTAAAAAACCTTGTGCTTAATATATGAATAGTTCCATACATGTCTTTTGGAAGTTGTGTTTTTCTGCTTTACTTGTGTCTTGTTGCGTGCTATTGTCAACCAGAACCGCCTGAGCACACTGAACAGGGGTGCTTTCCTGTAAGGATCACCCCTAGCCTTTTGCTACCAAAAGTGCATATGACGTAAATTGCTGACTTTCTCAGAATAGAAAAATGAAATAGTAGTGAGCTCCTGGAGAGAATGTACAGCACATAAATTGAAGTCTCGTGTTTGCTTAGCTATTTCCCCTTGTTTTTATAGGAAAGGTGCTCTTTTTTTGGTGTGACCAGGCAATGCTGAATGTTCCGGCTGCTATTTACAAATAAAATTCTGTTGTCAAGCACCACTTACCTTTCAAAGAAGTCTGGATTTATTTGATCAGCTCACAGTACTTTCCTGCTGTATCTTAGCAGGAAAGATTAGCATCTACTTTGAAAATGGTACCAAAACTTAGGAAATTAAGTTGTACAGTAGGCAGAACTTAACACCCTGAGACTTTGTATCCAGATATCTTTAATTAAGTATAGGAGAGTTGAGTCCTATGTCTGTGTAGGAGAGTTACTGTTCCATATCAAAAAGGTACCTGAACATGGTCTGAAAATTTCTTTAATCTACCAGTGAACCTAGAAATTATTTCCAGCATAATCCATGCTGTGAGTGCTCAAAAGGAAGCCAGTTCTACTGTAACTGTTTTTTTTTCTGCAAAATCCTTTGTAAGCTTGTGAAAAAGAGGTGGTAGTATTTGTTTCTTGTGTTTATCCTTTATTTTCTCTGTTTGATAGTTCTCTCACTATAGTCAATCTTTGAAAACACAACTTTTTATTTCTGTGTTGTGGGCTACAGAAATAAAAAACTTATCCAATCTGAGTGCCTTTTTTTTTGTTCTTTTACATGTTACTTGTTGAATGATTCATGATGATTTGTAAGGAGGTAAAATTACTGTTTCCGAAGTCTCTAGATGGTTTAGGTTAAACTTTCAGTAGTGTCACCTAACTTGTTGCCCATCTTGAAAAAGCTGTAAATTCTGACCACACTAAGTTACTTTTGTCACTGACTGTTTTGCCCAAAATCAAGTAGCAGGGCTGGAAAAATAACTTGAGCAGTGTTTCTTTTGTTTATATTTCCATCCTCAAAAGCAATACTTCAAATTCTATTCACTGAGATACTCATAAACATTGTCTAAGTGGTAGCATTGCTGGAGTTCTTGAGTTGACTCTTGGGATTTCATCACTTCTTTAGGGCTAAATTAAGAGTAAACTTGTCTGATTTCCCTACATAGTAAAATAAGGAAAGGGAGATCATTCCATGAGTCCACATAAACCCAAAATCTGCATTCTAACTCTAGCTGGAGAGTTTGTTCTTTCCATTGATATTTTTAATGAAACACTATTCTCTCAAAGTCATGAAGTTGGGTAGATAAATCCTGGTGTTGTTGTATAATAAGAGATAAAAAACTGCTGGTGTCATGAAGAAGATGAAAAAGGAGGAAGAAGAATAGAAGATTTTGTGGGTTGCTGTGAAAGTGCTCCTTTCTAAGTGAAGGAAGTAGAAGAAAATATCAAATGTTCTGAAGTATGGAGTAAGTTTTTTCCATTTGAAAGGAGAAGGTTATGTTAATGCTGTCATTTGACGCAGCAGATGTATGTGTAAGGCATCTTCTGTTTCCATTCCACTTCAGTATTCATAGGGTTTCTTTGTTGGTGGTTTGTTTTTGTGTGTGTGTGTGTGTGTGTGTGTGTTTGGTTGGTTTTCAGTGTTTCACCCCCTCCCCTGTATTGAACACCAGCTTTCAGGCAGGTGAGGAAGTGATGAATGTGGGGAAAGAATGCATTGCCAGTGGGATGGGAGATGGGGCAAGAAGAAACTGTTTAGGACAGGAGGGAGACTAGGGCATAGAGCAAGGAGGGAAAAACAGGAGCAGAGGACGATGGACACGGAACTTGCCGAAGGGTCAGCCTGTAAGACAGAAGATGGTTTCACTATTTATGGTAAAGAGGAAACCTCGATGCATACTTTTGGGTGACCGACTCTGAAAAGGGATCACTAGCTTTGCCCAGGCAAAACTTTTAACTTCTAAGTGAAATATTCATGGTGTACTGAAGATCTGGCAACAGCAACTGGCAAGGTCACCAGCAGCCACGTCCTGTCCCGCTGCCCCAGCCCATCTCAACTTACAATGATGCTGCAGAAATGTCCTTTTGAAGCACTGAGGGATGGCACCCCTTGCTGGCCAGCACATTGTCTGCATGGGAGCTGCATGGGAAGTAGCTGAAAGACCAGTTGCTATCTGACTGCAGCGATACCCTTCCAGATTACCTGGGCCTATGGATTTGCTTTGTATCTTTATTATTATCTTTATCATCCCCCATGTTCTGCTCCTTTCTCCCCTACTTGTTTTCTGCGTTCTTATCCATCAGTAATCTTGCAGATATACATGCAAACACATATGCATGTGTATACATGTCTCCACTGTCAAGATCTGACCTCTGTATTTACAGACCTGACCTAGTGATGGTAATAGCTCAGCTCTGAGGGACTGGATTATTCCACCTAATATTTCTGTGATTTTTACGTTGTTGTGTGTACATCAATATAATCAGTTTTCATCTTGCACGTACCACTTTGTATAGTATTTCCTGGCAGAAAGTCCATCTGCTCACACAGAAATGCAATTATTGCAACAATGCAGCTTTCTTACTCAAGGTGGTTATTCATTACAAATCAAGTTAAATGGATAAGAAAAAACTTAATCTATTTGCAGTACATTGAAACATTTATTTTTTTTACTGTGGCATCTGAGTAGTTCTCAGTTTTTAATTTATTCATCATCACAATTAAATTTCAGAAGTAGAAAATCTATGTTAGCTGTATTATACCTCTAAGAAATGGAAATACAGAAATAATGAGGAATTAGGGGCTTATATTTGATCCTTAGATCCTCAGAACCTCAAAGTCACTTTTTAGCTGCTGCCAGACCTGAAAATTAGTGTATTTCTGAGGTACATAAAAATATAACCTCAATATTTCCATAGTCACCGAGACCCTACAGCATCTGTGCTGTGAACCAAACCACACAGTGTTTATAATGAATCTGCTAAGCCTGGAAAAGGCCCAAATCCTAATGTAATACCTGTAGCAAGCAATAACTCTACTGCTCCATTCCTGCTTTATGCTCACAGTTCAAAGACAGAGCTGATCTGGAGGACAGATCTGAAGCAATCGCTACCATTTCCCTGGTCCATGCTTTTGACTCTAGGCTTTTCTGTACATTCTTTATGAAATCGTCGTTTATGGGAGAACTAAGCTCTGTTGTCTACCCAATATGGTGTACCTGGACTATTGGTTATTCTTATAGTTGTCTTTCTGTATCCTGAGGAACTATTTCAGTTTATTGTGTAGTGAAATAAATTCAAGTAGAGAGAGAGAACTACCTACACTGAAGGATCCCTGTGAACAATAGGTATAGATTCAAATCTAGTATGAAAAATTAAAACAGTAATATAGATTTTTTTATTTTTTGGGGAGTTGGTGGTGGTGTTGTAAGATAAAGCATATTTATGTACTGGAGCTTGATCAAATTGCATCCTTTTATTACCATCTTGTACTTTGTAATGGAAAGGAATAGGTTGGTGGCAAAATCTGACTCCAGGAAAGGGCTTGAGTTTTTGAGTTGGAATTGCACGGTACTACTGAAGTCACACTTCTCAGTGTGCATGTGTATGTGTTTGTTTGCTTTTGCTTGGGTTTTTTTAATGAAATCCAGTTCTTCAATCCTTAGCTTTACTGCTGCTTTGTATGAAGTCTGTGGAATGTTTTTCTACTTCTAAACCTCTGATACCTATCTTAGGCTCTTTTGGTGGTAATGTGGGAAAGATTAATTTTCACTGAATATTTTTTTAGAGCACAGTTTCTCTTCATTTGCTGTAAAGAGAGAGTAATAAGACAGGCTTATTACACTCTCTTCCTGAAGTTATGAAGCAAATAACTTGTGCATCTCAATGATTTCACTTGAGAGGCATCAGGAAACTTGCCACAGAGCAGCAATAATTCATACTACTCTAATATTTACTCAGCTAACATTTTGAGAAATTGTATTTGGGAAAAGTTTAGAAATTCCTATTGTAAAAATGTGTTTCTAAAAATATGTAAATTAAATAGTTTAGGGATAAACCCAACACATTTATTTAAACTTGACACATACGGCTTTCTACGATGAATTTCAGTGGGTCAATGAGGAGGAAAAGTATAATGCTTCATTAGAAATAGAGATTGAATCCTGCTCAGATAGAGGTTTAAAGCACTTGAACTCCAGCTCACAGGATGGAGACTCCTTGAAGCTCCCGTTTTCTGCAGAACTGGGTCCTGCTCTATGGATGGGAGGCCATGGAGCCATGCCATTCCTCCTGTCACACGATGAGCCATCCCCCATGTCACACTGTATAAGGGAAAGAGAGGGAAGGAGGAGAGAGAAGATTGCTGTCTTTGGTAAACACTGCCCTCAACAACGTATCTTTACTGAACTAGAAATTCCTATTCCTATCTAAAAAGGTTGGTTTACCACACCAGGTGCTTGAGTTTTATGTGCGCTCCTGGTATCTGAGCTTTGTTTCAATTACTAGGCAGAAGAAAAAATCACAAAACTTTAACCTTTCTGTTTACATTGTATTTTAGAACTGACTCAGAATTTCTTTTCAGCACCACTAAAGATATGGTAAATCTCAAGAGAAATCTGTATAGACTAACAATTCTACATGCCTTGTATAGAAGGAAAAAAATTTCCATGCTATTGTCTTAACCATTTTATGTGATGGAAAGAGATTTGCAAGTGCTGGTAATACCACCTTTGTTTGTAAAGCCCTCTTGTATTCTCTGAAGTTTTAAAATATTATTATTTGGTGGAAGAACAACTTTCTCTGACAAATTTCAAAAGTGTAGACCTGAATTTCAAATGTCAGGCTTGGATTATTCCCTGATGAGGGAAGAAGCTTTTTGTTGGGTCAGCACTTTCCCAGGACATATGTAGAACTGTGTCAGATCAGACCTTTCCTGAAAGCCATGAGAAAGTCTGTTCTGACCACGTCAGGGAGGCCCAATTCAGCCAGACCCTAATTAGCTGTTGAAAATAAGAAAAACTGAAACTGAAAAGCTGTTAAATTCTGTGAAACAGCAGTTAAAATTTCAATACTGAACGGGTGTTTAAAAGTTGGGGGGTTTTAACTTTGAGGGTACATTGTTTTGAATCTGATTCTGTAACATTCAGACTTAAACTAATGCATAGGAAAACAATATATCAATACACAATTTTAAATTTTTTACACAGGAAGACAATATAGACTTAGAGGCAAAATATAGCTTGTATATCTGAAGACTAATTTGAGCCACAAGTCATTCATCCTATTCTCTTTTAATTCAGGCATGGAAAGCAGGTTTTGAATAAATATTGTTATAATTACTTTGGCAAGGACATAAATCTGAAATCTGCCTAAGTGCTGTAGGCTTTACTTATTTCTCAGGGGATTAATTATACCACAATAAACATTTGAGCATGGAATAAGTTAATAAGATGAAAATAGTATGACAGTAATATTTTCAAATAAAATAAACACAAGGTTTTTAATTGTCTTTCAAGGAAAAAGTACTTTTTAAAATATTCAAATGGCATAAAATATCATCCAAAACAAACACAGTAAATCTGAGCAAACCATCACACATGATACAATGATCTATTTTTCATTTTCCACTTTTTCTATAGATGTTTACCCATCAGTTCTTTGTTGTATTTGTTGTCTTTAATATTGATTGTGTCACCAGTTCATACAACAGAATTTTATAAATAGGCTGTAGTGGGACTTTGCTTATGAAAATTTCTAAAAAAGTTTGAAAATACAGAAGAAGATGTATTCTACAAGAACAGTAGAATATATAAAAGCGGTTTTGTCAGTGGTCTTGGCAGAATAAGCTATGTTTGCCACCAAAATCAATCTTAGGGGCTGGAGAAGACAGCTGAAACTGCAGCCTTACTATGTGAAAGGAGTATTACTTGAAAAGCAGGGAGAAAATTACACTGAGTGTAGTGCTCCTTTTCTGTTTTTATGTAGCGATCTTTTTTGCTTACACTATCATGGAGATGATAAGTGGGCACATATGCTGAAAAAGACACGCTTGCTGTGCTGTGAGTAAGGACGATGCAACATGTGTGTTTTTCCATAGTGAGTGAATATAAATATTTGGGTACGTTCTGCTAAGGCCAAACTTTTTTCTGGCCTTTTATTTCAGGGTGTTTTTTTTCTGGCTTCCCAGCTTCTCCGCTTGATCTGTGTATCCTTTCTACTTCAGGATGCCCACTTTGTTTCTCCTGCCTTATGCAGATGTATGTATCCCTACACATGCATCTGCACAGGAAATATTACCATGTTAGAAGCAGACTTTCTAGGAAGAGTCATGTACTAAATCTAGCTCTAGAAGTATTGACAAGAAGGTATAAAGAGACCAAGAGGATTTTCTCTGTTCAGTATTCTTCAACCTCTCAGTTTTCCTGCCTTACTTTTCTCTTTGGAAGCTGGCTTGGAGCTACAGTAGATGCTGAAGTGTTTTAAAAATAATATAGTGTTAAAACAGTTAAGTGATACAGCTGCCACCTAAATTTTTTAGCATTGGTATGAGCATTTTCAGTTTCAAATTGAGGAAGGAGGAAAAAAGTAAAAAATAAAGGAAAGTTACGAACTGATTTAGTTCAAGTTTTCATTTAGTAGAGATTTTTGTAGAACAGTTTCCCAAGAAATACAGTGGGAGGCTTACTGCTTGAATATTTAAATGTTAATAGAACAAATATTTAGAAAAAATATTGTAGGGAACAGTCCTGCTATAAATAAATGGATACCATGACCAACAAGTCATTGCTTCTAAAGTAGATTCTGCTCTTAGAAGCTCTTGTCACCAACACAATCTTACAGAGCTTATCTCTGTTTGCTGCACCTTGTCTGTGCAGTGACTTGAGCTGGGTACGAGACTATGATCCGAGGGCTATTCAAAATAGTGGGGTACCAATACAGTGCATTAAACACAAAAGGGCCCATATGTGAGTTTATAAGGGATTCGATTAAATGTGCATTGATTTAATTTAAATGTCTTTATTTTCTGTGTGACAGTTCAACAACAGCAGCTGATGAGTGAGTGACATGGAATGTCAAAGAATCATCAAAAATAACACAGAGATCAGTGAGCCTAGGTGATTAGAACTTCAAAGGATAAGTGTTATTAGTATATTTATGATTTAGAGACAGATGGTGCAGAGTTGAGAGGAGAAAGATTGGAAAAACACAGTCGGCAAGCAATGTCTTTATTTTGGTTAATAAGATACTCAAGATTGCACAGGCTATTGCAGAGCTCAGTTTGATTGCATAAGAAATGTAGAAGACGGATCAGGTTAAGCTTTTGCGCACACTACTCATTCCTCAGCTGTCTCCCACAGAAGCCTGGAGACAGATGCCCTGCTCTATTCCCTGGCCCAAGACTTCTTCCCAATCCCTCTCCCAATACCCTCCAGTCCCTCTTCCCAATCCGCAGCAGAAATTGGAGCTAAAGAGTGGTCGCACTTGCATTTCCTTGCCTGAGTGCAGACTGATGAGATCATAGGACTTCTCCAGGATTTCCTGGCCACACTTTCTTCCCTGCCCAAAATGTAAACCCATAGAGACAGTTCTGGGAGTAATGGCAGAAAGAGGAAACTGCTGTTGGATGCTCCAGGATCTTGTTACACTCCTTGGAGCACTTCATTTGGTTTCTGCTCTGTAATATCACCTGTACTTTGCCCACAGTTGCAGTAACTGCTTTTGTTCTAGGCTCACAGTAATCATCTCTACACTGCTCAACAGTAGAACAAAAACTTAAAATATCCCTATATTTGTATCTTTCAAAATGTATCCTTTTAAGCTCATAATAGGATAGGAAAATAAGAAACAGTAGGAGAGCACTTCTTTCTGTGGTTCAGAAGGAATCCATTCTTTAAGATATTAATTGTTCAATAACCTGTTTCGTTCTCTAAATCACCTCACATAGAATCATAGAATGGTTAGAGTTGGAAAGGACCTTAAAGAACATTGAGTTCCAACCATTCTGCCCTGGGCAGGGACACCTCCCACTAGAGCAGATTGCTCAAAGCCCCATGAAGCCTGGCCTTCAACACTTCCAGTAGTGGGCTGTGGTCCTGTTCCTGAGTTTGTCTAGCAGTTTATTTTCGATTGTATCTCAGTACTACTGATCTCCTGCAAAGTCACTGTCATATTTACCTTCTTAGACTGCTGATCAACTCAGTCATTTTAGTGTTTCAAAGTTCAGTAGTCAAATCCCTGGGAACAGTTCTGTGAGTAGCTTTTGGCCAGCTTGATAAAATGCTGGAACTGTATCTGTATCCACAAATGTTTATATTGTATTAAGCTTATTTGGCTAGAATAAAACAGTCTGCATTCCAGAAGCCTGATCAAGAAGCAGTGCTAAAACACAAGTGGAAATTAAGGTATATTATTACGTTTGGGTATATGTTGGTGGAAGGACACAAGTTGGTTAGAAGACCGGCAGCAGATGAAATTACAGAATAATGCATTACTTGCAGCACACCTATCATTAAGGATTATTACAATCAATCAAGAATTAATACTGGGTTGAGATTGTGACAGAAAATCAAACATAAATTGTGGCAAAGCTGAAGTTAAACTCATTGCAAACTTGTCTAAAGTTTCCTGATTAAAGTGTGTTTTCATGCACATGTCCATGGATGAGGAAAGAAGAAAGTAACAACGGTTAAAAGAGCTCTTGGAGAGATTGTGTGAGGTTTTTTTCTGTTGAAGTTAAGAAGAATTCCTATAGATTTTTGCTGTATTTTTTTTATCAATTGGCATTTTTCCAAACTAACAGCTGCAATTTAAAAGCAACTGCCATGTTATAACTAGTTTTTCAATTTTTATTTCATCAGTATTGTAAAGTATTTGGAGCAATTTCTTAAATACTGAGGTATGATGGTTTCTATTGTGATGTGTTTAAGCGTGATTCCTCTTACAGACCATGGAGGTCTGGAAACTCAGAGATTAGAATCTTACATCATTCTAGTTGCCCTTGGTTATCCTGCCTGGTCCCTAATCCAGAGACATGAAGTTTGTTACAGGTCCTCTTTTGTGTTTTTTAGTCCAATGCACATCAGATACCTGTGGGAGACTGAAATCGTATTACTATTCCTGTTGCTAAAACACTTCTTTGTTAGTAGTAGCAAATTTGGATCAAAATCTTATCCAGTTACATAGATTTCGTTTAGTGGTGTGACTTGGATATCTTCATGCAATCAAGGTCAGTTTTAGCCCACTGTGTCGATTGTAGCTTGTTGAGTTCTAATGAAATTATGTTGCCTAGATGAAACAAATTTATATTTCTTCTACAGTACTCAAAATCATTTTATCAACAGAAATAATATTTCATATTTGAGCAGGTTACTAGTAGAGTAGTATGGAGTTGTGTGGTTTTCTTGGTTTTCGTAGAATCATAGAATGGTTAGAGTTGGAGGGGACCTTAAAGATCATTGAGTTCCAATGCCCCTGCCAGGGGAAGGGACACCTTCCACTGGAGCAGGCTGCTCAAAGCCCCATCCAGCCTGTTTTGCATCTGTATAGAACTGGAATCTCAGGTATCCACATATATCGCTCTGGCTAATATATGGCACATATAATACTATGACTAGTATTAGAAAATCTGTATTCAGTAGAAGCAAAATGAAAGTGTATTTTTGAAAATTTAACAGAGTGCCTTTGCACAGAAAATTTGGTCATTGTCAACTGATTAGTCATCTTATGGTATTTAATTTGACATTTAATTTATAGTTTAATCATTTTGTCTTCAGGGAATGAGCAACTGATTATGAATAGTAATATTTTCTTCTCACTTGGTGGTGTAAGGAAAAACACAATTTATGTTGGGTTAGAGAACTGACTAAAACAAAGATAAACATCTGTTGAAAATCTGTGCTGTATCTATTTCAGGTAGTACACACAGACGTGCTTCTTAGATGCATATAACTATTTATCAGACTTAGGAATACAGAAAATGGTGGAAAAAGATCAGTGAATTCCACTGAGTAATCTAATCAGTGAATTTTCAGCTGTTTATGGTGCTACTCAAGTAGAGTTTGAGTATGCATAGACATTTTAAAATGTCTGTTTTAAAAAGTATTACCATTCTGACCCATCTGATCTCCATGCCTCATCGTACATGAAATATAAAGTGTCTGAATTCTTTGCAATGACATCCTTTAAGGTTGTTCCAAATAACAAAGTAATAATGACAGCTATAGCTAACACATCAGTCATGGTGTAGTAGAAATTAGCCTGTTTTTTTTCCTCAAGCACAGCAATAAGAATGGCACGTTCACAGCTTAGATTACTTATACCATCTACTCAGACATCTCAGATTTTCCCATACCCATTGAAATTTTAATCATGCTACGCTGTTGCTAATAAATAAAATAATATACTTCTATGATTTATTTCATTACTATCTGGTTAACATAATGTACCAAGTGAGAGTGTTTGATCCCATATCACAGAATCATAGAAAGGACCTCCAAAGGTCATCTAGTCCAACATCACCACAGTTGCAGGGATACCCCCAACTAGACCAGGTTGCCCAGGGCCTCATCGAGCCTCACCAGGGAAGGAGCCTCAACCACCTCCCTGGGCAACCTGTTCCAGTGTTCCACCACCCTCATTGTAAAGAACTTGTTCCTAAAACAATTTGTCCCTATATCAGGGTCACAACACCCCTATAGAGACAGCAGGAATGTAGGGTCCATATGAAATGCTTGTAATGTACCGAGCAAATGTCATTCAAGTATTTGTAGGTATTGTTCTTTTCATTCATCCATCTAAATTGTGAACACTGATCTGATCACTGACAGATTCTAACCCAAAATTTGTGATTAAAATCCCAGAACACTTAGCAGAATTGTCCCAGCCAGAAAACTAAACATTTAATTATTGTCAGGCACATGACTAGGATAGTGTGTTGGCCTCGAGCAATTTTTTTTTTTTAAATCAAAAGCAAATAAATTTCCCCCCCATCCCAACTGATTCTGTATTCAGAATTATTCAGACAGTGTATTGGAAATGTCGGTTTGTCTTGCCTGGGAAGACTCTGAAAATCAAATTTCTACCAGAAGTAGTCTCTGAAGTGTATTCAGCAGTTATGCACAAACTGGGTGGAAACAAAACAGTTTTTATTTTGTTGAAAATTTTTCCATTTTCTCTAAATTTGCATCATTAATATCCTAATTAGGTTGAGCAGAAAACACTAGTTTATACATTGTATAAACAAAATACTTACTCTAAATGCTATTTAAGACTATAATGTATTCATGTGCCTTTAATCTAAGGTTATTTCGCTGCTTCACGAGACTATGGACTAGAAGCACAAAGGAGGCAAAGATGCTCATCTGAAGCACTTAGTTGGTGCCCAAAACCTTTCCTATGCTCAGGGAAGGCTACGTTTCTCTAGGTGTTAGAGTTTGCTGCAGACAGTTCCCTGTGGTGCCTGCCCATCTATTGCTTGGAATGTTCAGCACTGTTGGAGTCTTGACAGGACTGGTGAACTCCATTAGCCTAAACTAAATAGCCGAGGGTCTTGCAGACAGAGATATGTCTCAAGGAAGGCACACAGGCAAGTGATCTTGTGCTGCCCTTACTTCAACTGGTCATGTTTACCAGCTGCAGTCCAGAAGCCATCTAGGCATGAACACAGCTCTGCTGAGGCAAGATGTTTTAGTTTGGGCACAGGGCCATGCTCAAATAGATCTATAGCTTCCAGACCACAGCTGGCTTGTGTCTGTGAGCTCAGAGAGCTGGCAGAGGAACTCTCAGACATCTCAGGCAAATGTGTGGGGTAGATTTATGCATGTTTCTCCAGACTCTGCAGAGAAGAGAGGCGTTCTCTTAGATAAGCATATAATGCTTATCCCCAAATAAAGCACCACAGGGGAGAAAAATATAACCTCTTAGGTCAGTTCTGACCATTCTAAGGCCCAGTCTGAAACCCTTCATTTTTCTGGGATAACTCATACTCTTCATTGCCAAGTTAGAGGGCAAAGTTGTAAATGGTATGTGGACCAGGATGTAGCAACAGGGTCTCAGCTCTTTTGCTGGAAACTGTTCCACTTAAGGATGAGCTAATTGCACAGAGAAAAAACAAACTCATTCAGTGATGTAACATCTAGAGTTGTTGGTGTGGTGCGTTAGGTGTTTCACACAAAGTGGAGCAGCTTCACTTAGAGATAATGTATAAACCCTAACCTGGAATAACTTTTAGCTTTTGATAATCTGCGCATTCCTCCACATGGTGTGCAAGAGTTGCAAATTGGAATTTAAAAGAAAGAAGATGCTAGAAACCCATCTGTAATCTTCTGTGTTAGTACGTAGGATACTCAGTTTTCTTTTAATTTTAATGAAACAAAATACTGGGTGTAATTTTATGAAAAATATTAAGCAGAAGTTCAACAGGTTTATGCAGCTGAGTGGTACATCTGTTTCTTTCTGATATGCTAACTCTAGTTAATTACGCAGGGTTAAATCCTGCAATAGATGTTTTAACTAATATCAGCTTAGCATTTTGCCCCGAGGCTTTCATGCAAATTTTCAGTATTTTGAGAACATTAGGGGACTTGACTGAAAGCTCAATGTGGTCTTTATTAAACAATTTAATAGCAAATACCTACTCAAACATTTGCCCTGAAACACCTCAATACAAAGAGCTCTCTAGCAGTTAACATGACAGGTCCAGTTCTACAAAGTCTTTAAGCTGGTAACCATGCCTTTCATAACACAAGGGCAGCACGATCAGCTCCTTTGTGAAATTGTCCGTGAATATAAAGTACCTGACACTTCTGACATGTTCAAACTCTCCTATGGAGCTTAATACCCTGCAGCACCACTTAAAACTCTAGGGCTGTCATTCTTTTAGCCTCTTTCCCACCGTCAGGAAGCTGTCCTTCACATGGCAGCATGGCTAATTCACAAGTTTTAAATGCAGCTTTGAAACGCACAACAGACGGGACCTAAATAGAACAGTCAATGCTGAATGTACTTGGAGGAAAAGAAACATTTCCTTTTGTTTTAGCTTTTAAAAAGGAAAAAAGAACCTTGGTTTTACATGAAAAATGCTTTCAGGTGCCATTTGATCGTAAACCTAAGGTACTGTTGCAAAGTGATGTAGAGGTAGTTCAGAGAAAAGGATTTATCTGCCCTTAGTTGCATATATACACCTGAAGGAAGGGGAAGTGTTATTAAAACAAAAATGATATAGCTTCACATTATGTGGCTCAGCTAACAATTCTTTTTCCACTGGCATGAATCCATGCGGTCCTTTCCTTCTATGACATGCATTTATATCTTTTTAGACATGAGACAGTCATATATTTATGCTAAGCAGACATGACTCTGCAAGGCCACCATACAGTGTTTATAAAATGTATTGTTAACTAAGTGTCTGTTAAAGTAAGAAAACTGCAAGAAAAACTTGAAGAGTCCTGGTTAGAAGACAGTGCATTTTTCTTCTCTCGCATAGTGTGTGGTGACTGTCTGCTCTTGAAGGATCAAGGAAATCCAGCCAGCACACTCCAATATAACATATTTTTGAAAAATATATTGATTCATTGAACCCCCCAAAGCTACATTCTAAACTTCTTGTTGTGAGACAAGAGCTGGAATGATGTTTGCTTGGCAAATATAATTGATGGCAGAGGAAAACCAGAAACTATCTGGCTCAAGCTCCGTATCTGCAGCCCTCAGTAACACAATTGGCATTAGGGGCAATACCGCCACCCATAGAAACAGAGACTCCATGTTTCTTTATGTGGACTTGAACTGTGCCTTCTTGATGTGGGGTGTAAGTAAACACCATGTTTCAGTGCTGCAGCCTATAACTGACTTTATAAGGCTGAGGACGCAGTTCAGGGGAAACTGGCTGAGTAGTCCCTGATAGTACCATCAGACTGTGAATCTATACAGTAGAACTCTAGTTGGATTTTGAAATGTAGAGAGAAAACACTTAATAAACATATTTTTAATGGTGGAAAGAATCCAGAATATGTTCTATACTGTAGGAAAAAAAATATTCTTTCACTATTTGCTCAAACTGTGAACCTGCATGTATTTTTGGACAATATTTTATGAGCATACAATTTTTCTTCCCATTTTTTACACAGGAAAGATAGGATTACTAAACTCTAGAAGGACAAGAGTACCATGCTTCATATTGAGAAAAATTTTTGTAAAAGGTTCAAGTATAGTTTGGCTGCAAAATCCACATATAGATGAAATGTGTAATTGCTTTTTCCTAGGGACAGAAGAATAAGCTGGTTTGATTCAGTCATAATCCCCCTTTGATTTTCTGTTTCCTCAGGCAAACAAACTGGACAGGAGATGTAAGCGTCCATGGGGACCAATTAAATTTGGGATGATATGCATATCCATAAATGAAATAAGCCATCACTTGGTGAGTCCAGTAACCCTTGAAACAAGATGCTTACCTGACTTTTTTTAATTTAGACTTTTAGTTTCAACTACTTCTGTGTTACAGAAGTAACACAGGAACATAGTTAACTATGCCATTTTTCTGCATTTTAGAGTTTAAAAAGATGATTCTAAGCACTGTTTTTCAAGGTGTGAAACTTATTGATGTTTTCAGGATGGCTGAAGTTGGAAGAGATTTTTAGGGTCACGCAGTCCATCTCAGTTCTTCATTATCTGGTTATGGAGACAGAAGGCAAGAAGGAATAAATGGTCTAAGTTAAGCAAATACATCACAAATGTTAGTTAAGTTTTGGAGCAGAAAATGAACTAATCTGTTGAAATATCCATTTGTAAATATCACAGTATTTCTTACAAGGGATAAGTAAGTGGGAAGCAAAGTTTGATGGACAGGAAAGTACAGATGTCTGCCCCTCATGGGCTGAGCACTAAGGAGAGGAAAATCTATCTCTTAATAACAGGAAGAGGAAATAGGCCACTCTCAGAGTTTTTTGTGTCATGAGAGGAGAGAGAAGAAAGGTCAAATGGAGAGCCTCGCTTTTGGCCAAGATGATGAGGCTCTTCATATAGCTGTGAATTGCTAAACGTAGTCTGTAATTGTGTTTTCTTGTCTTGTGGGTTTTTTTTTGTGATTGTTTCCATTACAGGAAACACATTGAAGTCCAAGTTTCAGCAGAACTAAAATATTTTATCCTTTATATTGATGAAAATTAAAATAATTTCATTAATCTGACAACGTGCAGTGTCATTCCCACAACAGTAGAGCAAATATGATTAGAGTGCATTGATTACTCTTGAATGGCAACCAACTAAGACCTAGGAGACCAAACAACGCATGGACCCCTTCTCCACTAAGGTGTTAAAACCTGCCTTTCAGCTCTTATATCAATTGTGCTAGTGCTGTGGGAGGAAGACTCTTCCTTAGTCAAAGCAACTGTTAAGTTAGAGGAAAGCAAAGTGATTATTTGAGGGTAAGGACAGGAGAAGTTAGCATTGTTTAGAGTTTTTCTGTATTTTAAGTATATCACCCATATATCTGCCTTCTGTTGGCTGTTAGTGCATGCACTTTCCTATGTTTATTTCTATAATTTCAGTTTTGATAATCATCAGATCCACTTGGCAAGTATTTTGGATTCTCAGTCATATCTAATTCTGTCCCTAATATTGTTAATTCCATTGAAATTGATTTCTCAGTTGAGTAATTTTTTTTGTTAGATATTTTTAAAACTTTTTAATTTCATGTCTTGATTTATTTTGTAAGTACATGTAGAATTCTATTATTAAAAATCTGTGTAGTTCACAAATGTGAGAGATTTCTCTTTAATTTTTCATCGAAGTCACATCTTTCCATTATATAAGTTACATAGTTATCTGCTTTTAAAGTCACCGGTTGTTTAAAAATGTAGCTACTTTCTATCTGCCTTTTGAACTCCACTGAAATGCATTCAGCATTTTCCAGAGTTCAAGTCTTACTCAGTTATTCCTTACTTTCTCAGTAATTACTCACTTATTAATTTCTTCCTCTTGGGAGTACAACATCAAATAATCTCCCAAGGCAAGCTGCTTAATATACATGCCTGAAACTTATTGTGGTCCACGTGACTGTTCTTCTCAACAAGTCATTTTCCTCATACACACACGCAAAGCTAGGGAAAGTAAATCTTGGAGGCTTTTTCTTCTTTGCATAAGTGGTGGTGGGTATCTTCCAGCAGAGAGGGAAGAGCTGAAGTGGATCATGCAAATGAATACATTAAAAACTGCTGCAGGATTTCTCCTTTTATTGTTTTTACATTTATAAAATTGTTATCAAAACAACTTGATTTTTCGAGGTAGAGAATGCAGAACTTTGGTTGGAAAAAGGTGCTTAACACTCAAGAAGATGACATATTGAGACTAAAATGACAGCTAAGGAACCTTAATCATAAGGTTTTGTAATTTTAGGAGGTTTTGGTGGAAATACACCTCCTAACCCCTATTTGTCAACTAATGAGAACAATTTAGAGAAAACAGAAATGGAGCTGCTAGAAGAATAAAAGGTTTTAATTTTGATTAATTTTGATTTAATTTTGATTGATTTTCTATCTTTTTTTTAAAAAATATAATAATTTAACAAATATTGTAGTCTTAAAGGTGTTCATTTAAAAGGTATTAATTTCATTCTTAAAGCTGACAGAATGCCTTCCAGAATGCAATTGTATGTAGCAGAGGAGAGCTGGGAGATGGGAGAAAAGGAGAGAAGCAACAAGCACCTGGGGAATGTGTGTTATTCAAGCAACGCAACCGGACCTTGGAGAGGGTATGAGTCTACAGGGTGCTAGCTGGATCCATGTGTAGGGTGCAACTACTGCCAGATGACACCACAGTCTAAGGAAATTGAATGTATGGGGTAGGAGAATTACTGCAGGAGGGAAGCAAAACCGAGCAGCGGGAGAGTAGCTGTCTCTATACCCTGTTCCAGGAATAAATATTGTTGTTAATGAGCTCATTCCTATGTCACTATTCCAGGGAATTAAGTGCTAATTCACCAACAATTGACCCTTCAACTGCACAATATTTTTGTAGAATTTTATTTTGAGAATTGTGATACATTCTTGGAGGGAGACAGGACTAAGCTACGGCTGAGTGCCACTTGCTGCCCCTTCATGCGGCTTGCCTCTACTTGCTGACCGGAGGTATTTTTGTTACCTTGATTGTATAGTGGGTAGAACCTGGCAGATAAAGACAGCCTAAACGGATCACACAAAACACTGATGGCCTGCAGCTAATTTACATGGGAGCATTGTGAAGCAAAGACTGTACTTTGAATCATTCAAACAGAAAAATCTAGTGACTGATGGAACATTATGTATTTGTCCATGAGAGATTGTCATGTGCAGCTCATGTTCTGACTGAGAAAGAAACCTTGTGTCACAAGGGGTACCACTATGTTCACTTGGCATGCTTGTTTTCAGCAAATTCCCTTCATAATTTAGCTAATTAAATCTAATATCCAATTACAATTGGTTTCTTCGAAAGAGAATTAGAACCTAACCACTAGAGCAAAGCAGAAGAAAACAAAACCCTGACTCTTTACACCCACCACTAAAGACCAGTAAGTACTGATTCTCCAAACAAAGTAGTCACTGAAATTAGAAATTATTAATGAGCAGCTATAGATGTTACTGGCTTGTTTGTTTATACCAATTCTGATTCTTATTCATTTATATGAATAAGCCATAAAACCAGCATTAAACTTATGCATGCATTCTGACACCTGTAGGCTGTGGAAGACAGTCAGTTTTATTGGGAAATTTTTGGTAAGTTCTGGAGATGTTTTAACACTTCCTGGTAAAATCTGATGGGAAAGTAGTATATGGTAGTTGCTGGCCTACAGTATAGAACGATCTGTAAGTAACTGAAAGGTAGAATCATTAAAGATCACGAAGGTGGAAACAGCAGGGATAAATGGATTCACTTTATATGTTAAAATTTACAATGGTCAAACTTTTTTACCTGTTGTAGTGAACTGCAAGAATGAGGGTAACCATGAGGGTGACTGAAGGGGAGTAGGTTAGAATTAAGAATAATCGGATCTTTGCTCTCAGTTCTCAGGTTGCAAATGTGCTTGCCAAGAACACAGCAAATTCAGCAGAACATACATATTAAGAAACAGTTCCTTCAGCAGAGATTACTGTCACCTTGTGTCTTCAACTTCTCTGTTTTCTAAATATCATGTTTTAATTTATTCCAATAACATTATGGTTCTTTTATGGGGTAGTTTTCTGTTTACTGTTTGACCTTTAAGCCTTATACATCAAAACCCAAAGATATTATTATCTTTACCTTTAATCAATTTTATGGATTTATAATGTTATAAATATGGATGAGGTTAGTCACAGGGGAGGAAGGTACTGTGCTTGTATTCAAACAGCAGCTTTAGAAGTCCTGTGGGTAGATGACTGAAAAAGTACTAGGATGGAGAAAGCATCTCTGAGTGGTGGAAACACGTCACCATTGATAGAATGCAAGTTATGGTTGTCTTTGGAATTTATTTATTAGCTCTGAGTGTCTTAGATTAAGAACCATAGTAGCCACATAACAGTAAGGTGTTGCTAACCCTAACTTTGTATTCTAAGTTTTAACTTGCTCATGTGGTATGTTTGTTTGGGTAGAATTTGGCTTTCTGTGGACTAGTGATCTGTCAGGATAGTTAAGTCTTCGCATGTAGATTAATAAAAGAAAGAGACAGTGAGCAGGCATTTTTGTTGTTTCTCTCAGTCTTTCAAGAATATTGTTCTTTTTTTGTTGTTGTTGTTCCATGTGGCTTGCAAACAGAAATGCTAAGCTAACATTAGCAGAGACATATGAAAATGAACCGCTGTAATTTCAATGCTCAATGAACCAATGAAAAGGCTTAAGTTTCTAAGTCAGTTGGTATCTTGCTAAGGAAGATCCTAAATGCTATAACAATGAGATGTATAAATTCTTAAATAGAATATGAATCCCAATTCACCTGGCTTGTTTATATCAAGACATGTAACCTTGTCCGTTTGAGGAGGGGGGGTATGATAGAGCAGCTTTGGTGGGCAGCTGGTATCCAGGCATCACATAAGTATGCTCACACACTGTACCCAAACGGTGGTGTATTCAAACTGTAGTCCTTTTCTCAGCAATTTGTGTTCTATACTGTAGGAGACACATCTGCTTTCTAGTGCCACTACTTCGTACTCAGTGCTTTATCCTCCTGTACCATTCACTAGTCTTTACGCCACATTCAAAAAATAACCAAGGCAGTGTATATGCCTCACTGAAAGCGGTAGGTAAAATTTGTCAACTTCAGTGCAAGTGGCTCTAAAACTTTCAAATTAATGACTTTATCTGTTCTTTTCCCCTGAGATATATGTGCATGTGTCATTTACTGTGGCTTGGATAAGGCACTGAAACATGATTATGAATCTTCAAGTTGCTGTTGTCAATTTAAATATGTAGTGAGAATGTAAAAGCTGAAGCTTTCAGGCCTTTTTTTGTTTGTTTGTTTGTTTTCAAAACAAGTTTTCTAGTGCTGCTTAATGACAAAATTCAGGTCCCTAAAGTATTCATTGCTAAACTATGTTTCCCAATCTCATACTTTTTAGCCAGCCAAAGAAAGTTCATAAATACTAGCATTCAGAACTATACCTCATAATACATTTCTTCCCTCAGGTGTAACTATTTCAAACAAAAAGACGAGTCTTTTAGAGCATACTTTTAAAATATGATCATTCCCTCCCAGGAATGCTTTGAAGTCAAGTGTTTACGCTTAGTTAAATTTACAAACGTCTAACACAAATACATCAAATCCCAAGATGTACGTTATGCTTCAACAAAATGATTAGTTATGAAATTGCGCATTAATAAAAACAGTTGGTTCTCTTTGTAGCTCAACTCCCTTTGCCCTCTCTCTATATACAATATTGTCAAATAGCTCTCTGCAGTACTTCTGAATGACTATAACTAGACTATAATCATAATATGTGAATTTACATTATGCAAGAAAGGTCATGGCCTACAAGGAAGTCAGTTTCTTTTCATGCATGTATTTCTTAAGAGTTAGCACTTACGGAAGTGAGGCAAAAGGAAAAAAAAAACAGGCACTACAAGGAGTGCAATCTAAAACCTTGATCCTGTAAAAAAAAGCACATGTATAACAGTACATTTGGTGAATAATGGAAAACATACATAAAATATTCCCATAGATCAGGGGAAAATGTGAATTCCAGTATCAAATAAAGGCCTGGATCTTGTAAGCCAAATGAAAAAAAGAACTATATCATACCTCTATGAGACTGCCTGTGTCAGAGAGTAGGATTTACCTCCTTCATTACTAATGTAAGAGATGGAAAGATTTACATCTTATGTTCAGAATACATTAACATCAGAACACCATGGAACTTGTAAAGAAATAGCAGAGCCAGACAGGACAGAAATTTAAGGATTCTGGCATATTGTAAATAGTGTGATTTTAAGGAAAGTATTACTCGTCTTGATTTGAGATGTCAGCTAAAAAATTTGTACCATGGGTATTTCCAGTTTGGAAAAGGGAGTGATCACTGAGTGAATACACTCAGTTTTGGCAGTTTATTTACTAGCAATTAATTTACAACTATTTTGACTTCCACAAATACTGAATGAATAAAAAATAAAAAAAAATCCCTATTCACAGCCACAGAAATTCAGTTGAGAGAGTTTAACAGGGTCAGGTCACCAAGGGTTGCTCTTATTGCTTGCTGCTTCCTAACAACGTGCTTTACTTTTTGTCATTCACAAACCTTTGCAAAACAGCTATGGGAAGACCTGGATCAAAATGGTTCCCTCATTTAGCCTTATTTCAGCAACAACATGAGTCTGCATTTGGAATACGGTCTAGTATTATGGTCTATAATATACGGTCTACTTTTAAAAATATTTGAATTCTTGTTTATAATAAATTTTAATCACAGGGCAGCAGTTACACTCTAATATATAACTATCAGTATCCTCTACCCTACTTAAAATAAATTCCTTCCCAGATACAGTTTAAAGAGCTACAAATTTTGTGGATCTTATTGAATTAAATGCATGGGTTCAAGTCATTCAGTATGATTTTGTAGCAGCCCAGGTACTACATTTACTGTTGCAGATGGCCCATTCCTGCAAACATTCAAGGTCAGGTTGGATGGGGCTCTGAGCAACCTGATCTAGTTAAAGATTTCCTTGCTCATGCAGGAGGGTTGGAACAGATTTCCTTTAAAGGTCTCTGCCAACCCAAACTATTCAATGAGTGTTTAAGGCCAGGCTGGAGCAGCCTGCTCTAGTGAGAGGTGTCCCTGCCCATGACAGGGGGTTTGGAACTTGATGATCTTTAAGGTCCCTTCCAACTCTAACCATTCTATGATCCTATGCTTCTATGATTCCTCACAGGCCGGGAGGAAATCTTACCAATAGACATCCAGAGATGAGATTCTTCCAAACAATGAAACATAGATAGCAGTTGTGCTCCTTGCCACATTCTTTCCTATGCAGCGCAGGATTCCATTGGCCCTCTTGGCAACAAGGCCACATTTCTTTTTCCTGTCTACCAGGACCCCCAGATCTTTCTCCTCAGAAGTGCTTTCCAGCAGGTCTGCCCCTAACTTATACTGGTGTCTGGCATTCTTCTTCTTTAGGTGCAGGACCCTACACTTGCACTTGAACCTCGTTAGGTTCTTCTCTGCCCAGATCTCCAGCCTGTCCAGGTCACACTGGATGACGGCACAGCCTTCTGGAGTGTCTGACAGCCCTCCTAGTTAGGTATCATCAACCAGCTTGCTGAAGATACACTCGGTCGCCTCGTCCAGGTCATTGATGAATATGTTGAATAAGACTAGGCCAAGTATTGACCTTTGGGGGACCTTTTGGTCTTCCTTTTTCTGTCCTGCCCCTGACTTTTACTCACGATCTTCAGCTGGCCTCACACACTCTTTCAGGTTGCAGCTGCAGAGCTAGAGAGGCAAAGGACTTGGCCTGGGCCTACTCTTGGCAGCACCAGGAGAAGTAAATGTCCTGCTGCCCAGGCAGCTAATGCACCCATGTCTCCATCTGATCCTGCTAGTACTGGTCTTCAGTACTTTGTAATGCGCTGCCATACTATGACTATGATTTTACAGAATTAAAGGAAGGTAAATTTTGTTCATATGTTTTCTATGAGACAAAAGTTTGATTTTAGTTAGTACTTGTGGCTTTTATACAATAATGTCAACAGTGCATTTAATTTTATTTTCTAAAACTACAAATTATTTTGTAAACTACCAGGATAGGAATATATGCATTTAAAGTTAGGAAGAGTTCTCTTCCAATTATATAAAAATGCGTGCCCTCATGATATTTTGAATCTCTGGGTCATAAAGTTTCAAGCAATAACTTCTCTGGCACTTGCACTAATGTTTTAAACAAAACCATTAAATTCAGGAAATAAATAAATGAAGGAAGGAAGCAATCATATTTTTATAGGCAAATATGCATAGGTGCTAACTCCACAAAAATTAACTAGCATATTTTGGGTCTCCCTGTGACTGGAAATGTGCCAGACACTTTGGCAGGTAGTGTGTAGGAGCAACACATCCTGCTAAGGAAGAGGTAAGTGATATTCATTGGCTAAGGAACAGAAAATTCTGCTTGTAGATCATGTAAAAGCTTACAAGAAAATATATTTTTACAATTATTTTAGTTTTCAAAGCAAACACATTTCAAAAGCTCACATTTGTGCACATATATAAGTAATAAAAGAATAAATAGCTATTCAATCACAGCTGCAAATTCCTTTCGCTTTTTATCTTTAGATAAATAAATACAGCAGTTTTTAAATCATATTTCAGATAAACTTCCATTTGAAAGTATGTAGAAAGGAACACATAATGGTACCTAATTGCAATGTTAACTAGTTTAACTAATGTTAAAATTCTGGTTGGAATTCAAAATACATTTCCAGATTTTTCAGAATACTCTCTAGAATTTTTAAATATAAGTCAATATCACAGACCTTGAAAATGGCTTCCTAAGGGACTCACATGAGGCTGAAAACAGGTCAGTCCTGTAGCTTCCCAGGTCTTCCTTCTTGGCCTTCCTCAGGACAGATGTGATGTCTGCAGTTTTCAATCAACAGGAACTGACTGATTTCTCATAGATGACAGAGATACACCAGCGTCTGCTAGCTCCTCTAACACCCTTGAATGCATGCGCATGTATACCTAGGCAGGTTAAGCGGTCTGTCTCTTCCTGTTGGTACTCCTTCATTTCCACAGATTCTGCTATGAGTCTCAAGCACCTGGCAGGGGTAAGCACATGCCTTACCAGTGAAATTTCAGGTAAGGATGGCACTGAGTACTTCATCCTTCTCCCAACCACTTTTCAATAGGGTCACCTCCCCTACTGAGCCTTCCTTTTGCTAACAATGTAATTTTAGAAACCTTTCTTGTTACCTTCACATCTCTTTCTAATTTTAACACCAGTTGAGTTTTAACTTTACTGACTCCATTGCTAGACATACAGATGATGCCCTTGTATTCCTCCCACGAAGCCTGTCTCTGCTACCACCTTCTGTGTACTTCCTTCTGGTGTTTGAGATCACTGAGGAACAACATGTTCATCTGTGCTTGCTTTCTCCCATGGTTATATGACTGTATGCACATTAGAATGGACTGTTTCTGTGCTCTGAGGAGTCTGTCCTTGAAGATTAGCCATCTCGCCTAGCTAATCCCTTTTGCCTTCTAGGTCAGTTTCTCGTGTGATCTTTCCAAGTCCCTGAAGTGGCAACAGTCTGCTCTTTTGAAGTCCAGACTTGCAATTCAGTTGCTCGTCTTGCTTACCACTCTCTGGATATCATGGCCTCGCAGTCATTGTAGCTGAGGTGGCCTCATCCAGCAGTTCTTCCTGTTTTTTGTTTGGCGGGTACATCATAGCATCTCCCCCAAGTCAGCTCCTTAATAATTTCCAATTACTTTTGACATGTTCCAGAAATCTGTGAGGCCCCTCCAGCAGAAAGTGTGGTTAGAGGCACTCATGAGCACCAGCGCATGTGACTGTGTGGCCTTCTCCAGATGCTGAAAGAAGGCTTTGTCTGCCTTGTCTTCTTGGACAGATTTGTAGCAGACACGTTCCACGATTTTAATCAGTTGTGGCGTGCTAGCCTGCTGGCCAGCAGGTTGCAGGACATGATTCTACCTCTCTACTCCGATCTTGTTAAATCCTACCTGGAGTACTGTGTCAAGCTCTGGAGTCCTCACCACAGGAAGGACATGGACCTGTTGGAATGAGTCCAGAGGAGGGCCACAAAGATGATTGGAGAGCGGGAGCACCTCTCCTGTGAAGACAGGCTGAGAGAACTGAGGCTGTTCAGCCTGGAGAAGAGAAGGTTCCAGGGAGACCTTATAGCAGCTATTCATACTTTCTTACAACAGACTGCCTTGCAAAACTGATTTTTTTTTGTAAAAGTTTTAAACAAGAACTTTTATTTGTATTAACACACAAGCAAAGATAATTGTTGATAACTAGTATTGCTAGCTGTTCATTCTTGCCATATTTAAAGAGATTCCTTCCTCAGATTAGAAAGTAGAACAGATGTGATGTGACACATAACCAGCTAGAGACAATGACTCTGAGAACTGTGAGCTGAAAAATAAGGTGATCTCCAAGCAACTACGAATCATTAAGAGTAATTAAAAAATGTGCACATTTACAAAACCCATAATTAGCTTGCAAGAAAGTAAACTATGTTCATGAAACATTACATTCAAATTGAACACACTAAAAATTTCACACATCTCCACGTGTAGCTGCTTCTGTGGAATAGGAAGTTAAATAAAACACATTGTAAGTTTCAAATTAGTTCTTTAGTTTCTTAATTCAATTTCAGCATTCTGTGTAGAATAGTGTGTGATTACTATATTCTTTGGATGCTTAAGAACAGTAGGTCAAACTAACCTTGTGAACTATTCCAAAAGTTTATAGTACTGAAACAGAGAAATTCAGCAGTGAAAGACCAAACCATACATCCTCTTTTCAGAACACATTTGGCTAGCACCTCAGCTAGTCAAACAACTCTGAACTCCTACAGCTTCGTATGTTTTTTGAAAAAGGTTCTGAATGACCTTTTCTTTCTCCATTCAGCAGAGAGAAGCCTAATAAAAAAAGCCTACTGAATCACAACTTGTCCTTGTGAATACCTCCTTAAATGAGTTACAACAAGCATTAGGCTTCCAAGTCATAAAGGCTGAATCTGTAGAGGAAACTTGTGTTTAAAGGGAAACATAAACTAAATATCCATAACTTTATGGGCATGATAACACGACCCAGCAACACCAGTTTCTGTGGAGAGTATGTTCTAGACAAACCACTAGAACAACGATGTACAGTCTTTTCAATCATCTTGTAGGGAAGTGATTTGGTAAGAAACTCAGGTAAAAGCTTTTGTACTTTGGAAAAATTCCCAATATGACCAAAAATGTTCCTCATTAGTTGTTTTAGGGACATCAGATATTTATAAGATGAGCTAAGAAAGTCAAAGGAAGTCTGCACTACAATACAAAACATTGATTATAAGTAATGTGTGCACATTTACCCATGCCAACTCAAAAAGGGGCCCCTACTGCGTTTCCCCATTTTGTATGCGGTAAGGTGTGCAATCAGGGCCTGTTGAATTTAGTCTTGAAATATGTCATCCCTTTATTTCTGTTTTCTTTTCTTTTTGTTTGTTTGTTCAATGTCTCAATCACCAAAAAAAAATGTAAGTATAGTAACTAAGAATGCAAAGAGACCTGATAAATAATGTTGATCTGGCAAATAAGGGTGCAAAAGATGTCCTTACAATACCTAAGGTCAGGACCAGTGTTAGGAATGATAGGTCAAGCAGGGGGTTTGACCTAGAATTTGGGACTATATCATTGCTTCTTGTGACACCATGATAAGGTATGACTTGAATTTATACTTTACAGTGGCAATAACATGCTCGGCTCACCTACTAGTCTTTCTATAATAAATGGGGTATGTTCATGACCCTTCAGACTGAAGTAGTTGAAAATGTGAAGGGGAAGCATGCTAAAAAAATCATGAAGAAACTTTCCAGCTGGTAGTGCCAGTATTCCCCATCTATGTCTGGCTCTGCTACATTAATAGAGGAGATAAAGATTGAACGGTGAATGTGTATATGATTATCCCTTTTTATCCCCTTTTCCTTTGTAAGCTTTAAACCCCTACTTTAATGGGGTAACATTGATTACATTATGTGTGGTCTAGAGATCGTGTAAGTGGTTAAGGAGGCTTGTTAATGTCACTTAACTTCTTTATGCTACATAGGATTATGGGGTAAACAGCCTGATTTTTTTTTCCCTTTTCAATGTTCACAGACTATTTTAAATATTATTTAACTGATTAGACTGCAAAAGTACTTCTTTTTAGACACCAACTAAAGCTTCTCCGGCATTTGCCACCTTTAAGGACCTAAAACGTAGATATATTTAATGTATAACATAACGGAAGAGACATCTTCCCTCATCTGTTTGCAATTCAACGTCTTCCCTGAATAATACTTCTAAAAAGAATTGAGCTTCCAGATAGTAGCTGCTATTCCAATTTCCTGCTGCTGATGACATTAAAAGTTATCTTTATTGGCTTTCCTGGAGAACCATGTTCCAGTCTTTGAGAAAGCACCACAGGTTACTGAGGGTTCATATTGGCTCTACTGTTCAGTTAAATACTTTCTTTTTTCATGTGACAGATCTATTCTTCCTGTATTTATCTTCTTCATCTTCTTTTCTTACCTCTAACACAAGAGGCCTTTCAATAACATAAAGATATCTGGTTTAATTCTTTGAACAAGACTAAGAAAGTGAAAGATGTGAAATAGGTTGCTCTCTGAGCAGTAAGAAATAATTGCAGATCTGTCACTGGTCTCAAGCTGGAAAACAGATCTTCTTAATTTGCCTGGTAATTACGCTATCAAATAACCTTTAGTCCTAATAAGAGCTTCTTCATAGACATACAACCTTGGATTTAATTCTAATATACATTTCTTAAACTGTTTGAAGATCTGTTAGCGATCTTCAATCTTCAATAGTCAGCCTGCCTAACTGCACCTAAACACCAGAATGAAAGATAAAGGTGCTCTTTTTCACCTTATGCTCTTCTGAAATTTCTGTCAAATGCGCATTTTAATTAGACTAGGTGATTATGATTCCTGTTCCTTTTCCTGAAAGGCTTGTCAATAACAGCAGTAACACTATATGTTAAAGAAGTTGCTTCATCCTAGGTTTCCTGTACCATTATCTCAGGCAATAATCCAAAGGGAAAAAAAATAAAAATGAAGGATACAGCAGCAAAGACAGTTTGAACTGAGTACCTCTGCAGAGAGGCAAGAAATCCCTGGGCAGCTGTACTCTTACAATGTATACATCCACCCCTACTCAAACATTCTTCACACACCTTGCACACACACCACCTGGTCCAGTGGTAATTTATGGTCTGGGGTCTTCTTATTCCTCACAGATTCTTTCTGTCTCCAGGTGATCCATTGACTGTTCTTACCTTGTCAAGTTACATCCTCCTCTGACAGCAGTAGTTCCCTTATTTCCTGATTTATGCTGGTTTAAGGGCTTTCTTTTATGTGACTATGTAGAAGGTCCAAACAAATTTGGTTTATCCATGTGAAAGTTCACAGTTTGTGATCTAAGGCTTCAGTACCTCTAGCTACTTATGCTGTGTTCTAGCTAAGTACTACACCAGGCCAGCCTAGCACTAAATGATTAACTCTTAAGCTCTAAGTGATTAATTGTACTTAAGCTGAACCGCTAATATTCTGTACTCCTTTAGATATATATCAAGGTGTTTAAACATGCATTGAACTTTCTGCTGAAATGGAACATTAGTGTTTCAGAAGATCCTTTCACCACTTTATTCCTGCTGCAAATTTTGGATGTCTCAAGTGGCTGTGGGCTGTTTTAGGACTTCCTACATCGCAGCAAAGTGAAACCACATGATGTAAAGTGGACACACATTGCAAAGGCAGAAGCCATTTCTTCAGCAGCCTCCAGTATGTTCCTAACCCTGCAGTTTGTGGAACTACTAGGCTATATGGGAGGCTTTCAGGTGAGAGATGTTTTGTGGCAGAGTGGTGGAACAGCCCCTCCTTTTCTCCATGCTCTCTGATAAGTAAAAGGTATTCCCAGAGTAAGGAGAACAGAGGCAATCTCTTCCTGTAGACCATATATAGGGTAGAGTACTTGTGGCTGTAGCTACAATTCAAAAGTTCTCAGGTTAAGCCCTTGATGTTTGATGTGTCTGTATGTGCAAACAGCCTATCTCAAAATAACCCCTGCTTCTGGTGAGTAGATTCCTCATTTTTGACATAGCATGTGGAAACAGTCTAAATTTAACTGTATTCCACACAGGTTCCTTGAGCAGCTTTTCTCACATAATGAATGTTATTTTACTTGGGACACCTGGATTGGATGATGTTTCTTACATGTCCAGTGCTTATTGTAAATGGCTAATCCTAACTCCAGCTTCTGTTTCTGTAGTCAAAATGAAAGCTTTTAAATTCCAAATAAATAATTTACTCTTTCTTCAGGTGACCGACTGTAATGAGTATTAGTGCACAGTAGTGTTAGTTTGGTGTATCTCCATATGCTATTATTTTCAGAACAGCCATCTTCTATATTATTTATATTTATATATTTATAAATTTATATTTAGAATATATATTTAGAATCTTTCAGGTGGTAGATTATCATTCCATGAATAATATCTATATTAAGAGTAAGACATTTATTGCGAACACTTAAACTGGATGCTGAAAACTAAAGATTTTTTCCCCAGCTTGACAGGATGCAAAGATGTTTGAATTGGTTTATAGTTCTGAATTGTACATTGTACAATTGTACTTAAAATACATATATTTTGACTTTTAGATGATACATTTAAGTTAATAATAGCCACGTGTGGTTTACATGGTGTATATATAAGACTATATAAGTTAGCTAACTTTTAGACTTCCATCAGATACCCTTGTTTCCTCTTCAACTGAAATTAATATAAACAGCTTATGATAAAAATACAGAAAAGCCTCTTGTAATACACACCACCTAGTGTTTTCATATGTATTGGAAATGTGTACGTATGTTTTTTAAGTATATATATGTATGCATTATCTATCTCAGCTACTTATAGAGAAGAGACGATTTTGAACCAAGTTTAATGTCCTCTTGCATAAACTGTATAACTGACTTGTGTTTAAAAAAGTATTTCACATTCACATTCATGATTTATAAAAGGAGATTCTAATAATGAGTGGATGGAATTAGACTTATGGCACCTTTTTTTTTCTTTCCAAAAGAGGTCATTTTATGACTATGTGGACTTTTTTTTTTGCGGTTGTATTATATAGTGTTAAAGAATAAAGACTGTCCTTTTCCTTTAAAGGGCTCTACTTCTAAATGCCTATTAAAGGACTACTGTGTTGGTAGCCATACACCATATAATCGTGTGAATAAGATGTAAAATATGCCGTATATGGAGAAATCTCATCAGATTTAAGAAAAGCAAGCATGAAGAAGGCTTCTCCAGACCCTATAGAGCCTCTTCAAGTTTTCCGAAAAGTTAAAACTGGTTTCAGTGCTTTAATAGAATTTTAAAGGAACTATGAGAAAGTTCTCTCTGAGGTAAAGTGCATCATATTTAATCCTTCTTTACTGATTATTGTCTCCCTTAATGTTCTGGATTTTTGCAGTACATTTTTCAGTGTTCTGATTCAGCCCAAAACTTTGATTTATTTTTGAAAAGCCCTTTGAAATGTTTCCAAACTAGGAATCCTGTGATTTAACTGGCTCTGGTTAGAGACCTGTCCTTAATATCAACCTTTAATCTCCTTTGCAAATTTTCTAAATTATTGCTTGCACTGTCCTTGGTGAATAGAGACAGTAGTTGATCATTGTCCCCTATAAAAAGGGCATTAGACACATTTGAAGATTGTGTTCAGTTCAGTCTTTACTCTTCTAGACTAAACAGGCTCTATTACTTCAACCTTTCCTCATAGGTCATTTTCTACACCTCTTATCATATTTATTGCTCTTCTCTGGACTGTATCCAGTTTGTTTACATAAAGATGTAAATATGACTCAAGTCTGGTCTGTGTCTGCTAACAGAACTGCATTCTTCCTAATGTAGTTAAGACTTGGTTTTAAAACAAACAATTAAGACTAAATGGTTTGATCGCAAAATGACTAAGGTGTAAAACACGTTTTTGTGAGTCTTCTCTCCCTTACTAGGTCTAAAAGAATGCTTGTGCAATATTCTCAGCTAAGACCAAAAAAGAAAAAAAAGCAAAAAAACCAAACATGGTTTGTAGCATACAGGAGTGATTAAACTAACTTGGGAAAAATTGTGAGGTTCATCCTGTCATTTCTGACTATGGCTATAAAACATGAAAAGTCTACACAATTCACGTCTTTTTTTTTTTTATGAAAAATTATTGATCTGGTACTCTTGGCCTACTGCAATGTTTAGAAACTGCTGCTTAAATGCAGGCAGAAAAGTAATTGTCCAAATGTTATAGCGATCACTTTCTCTGTAATTCTAGAAAGTTAGAAATCTGCTTTTCAAAAAATTAAACATAAAATTCTGTTGTAAGCCTTTAAAAACAATTACCGGTCAGAAATTTAGAGCAAAGTCATGCAAATTTAAACATTGCCTTTCACTTGATATAAATGAGAAACAAACAAAGTACGACTTGATAGGGCATTTGATATCTGTTTAGAAATAATGAAGTAAGGCCACTTGTGACTAAAGCACAAGTCATATGAGAAGTGGTTGAGGGAACTGGAGTGGTTTAGCCAGGAGAAAAGAAGGCTGAGGGGAGACCCGATCACTCTCTACAACTACCTGAAAAGAGGTTATAGCAAGGTGTGTGTGGGTCTCTTCGTCCAAGTAACAAGTGTTAGGATGAGGAAATGGTGTCAAGTTGCACCAGGAGAGGTTTAGATTGGATATTAGGGAAAAAAATCACCAAAAGTGTTATTAAGCATTAGAAGAGGCTTCTCAGGGAAGTGGTGGACTCCCCATCCCTGGAGGTATTTAAAAGATGTGTTGATGTTGCACTTTGTGACATGGTTAAGTAATGGATTTAGAACTCTTAGGTTAACCATTTGGACTTGTTCTTAAAGGTCCTTTCCAACCTGAATAATTCTATAATTCTTTGAATATCATCTTGTTGGTCCTCAAGATTATACAAAATATTTTGCTGAGAAATCAAGAGTTTTTAATTGTTGTGTTGTCTAGATTCATTTTGTTCCTCTTACATGAAACTCGGATCTAGATAACACGATGTTTTTCCCCCAATGTGAACTATTTTATTTATGGTTTCTTACAGAAACTGTAGATGACTTTAGAATGTTATTGGATTATACTTGTTTAATGGTTGAGATTTAAAGCATGTCTATATTAAGCATGTCTCCATCAGTAATCTAATTGTTCAGAACTCCAAACAATTTCAACTTCAGCTTGCCAGAAGTGAGCATACCCTGTGCAAATATGTAGTACACAACACCTGGGTACTGCAAAGTGTAACTCCGTGTGGAAAAGAAGGTACTTTGGTTTTGGCATGCTGCTGCAATTTTGTGTGCAGCTTCACTTTGGTGCTTGGAGCAACTAACTAGGAAATATGTTTGTCTGCTTTCTTTTTTTGGTGACTGCTTAGTAAGAACTGCTTGTAACCACTAATAACAGACAGTGAATTTTTATGCAGCAGATACACTTTGGATTCAGAAATAGTCATTAGTACTCTTTCTTTCCCTCCTCATGTTCCTTACACCCTAAATCATTTTCTCTGTATCCATATCCCCCGGTACTTTCCCAGACAACTTGGTTATAGACTGCATACCATTCATACTACCAATATCCTCTCTCTTGCTGTCTTTTGGGTCTTTTAAAATGTATTTCTTCCTCAGAAGACTTGTGCAAGCGTTGACTTAGAGTACACCTTGTTATCCACAGTTTTCTCACCCTGCCCTGTCAGCGAGCAGGATGGGGGTGCAGAAGAAGCTGGGAGGGGACGCAGCCAGGTCAACTGACTCCAGCTGGCCAAAGGGATATTCCACACCACTTGACATCATGCTCAGCAATATAAAGCTGAAGGAAGAAGAAGGAAAGGGGAGATGTTCGGAGTGATGATATTTGTCTTCCTAAGTAACCGTTACATGTTTTGGAGCCCTGCTTTTCCGGGAACAGTTGAACACCTGCCTCCTTTTGGGAAGCAGCAAACTAACTGCTTCTTTAGCTTTGCTTGCACACATGACTTTTACTTTATCTATTAAACTGTCTTTATTTCAACCCACAGGTTTTCTCACTGTCACCCTTCCAGTTCTCTCCTCCATCCCACCAGGGTGCAATTGAGTGTGTAGCTGCATAGTGTTTAATTGCTGGCTGGTGTTAAACCGCAAAAACCTCCCAGCTAGGAGACTGGTGTGATCAAGTCCAATGGTCAGTGTTAACTGCAGGAGTTGGGGAGAGGAATATAAAGCATTAATGATCACCAGAATCAATGAAAATCATAGAGAAGGAAAGAAGGGAAAAAACATGGAGATCAAACTCCATTGAGCTATTATTTTTAATAATTGTTGAAAACTTCTTTCTTATTATTTCTGGTCTTTATTACTTTACTGATGCCTAAGTCATTACCATTGCTTCTTGCATAGATAAAAGTACTTTCAGCTGCTTGCTAGTAATAAATAAGTATAAGCTATGCGACGTAACATTTTTTTGGTTCTCTTCCTTAAGCAATTGTTTCAGTACTAAAAAGTGTGGCTGAAGTGGGGTTCTAAAGGATTTTATATCATTCTAGTTCTGAAAATATTTGAAAACAGCTAGTTTTCCCTCTGGTCTCCAAAGCACGGCTTTTGACCCTGTGAGGATTGTAGATTCCACTGAAGGCTAGATTTAGTGTTTTACATCATCTTTCTTCTCTCCTTATGTTCATACTTGTTTGTGCCATGTGAAATGTGGGTCAAATTCAACTGTGTACAATTACTTTGGTAGCATTTCCTTGAAAAGAAATTCCTTCCCTTCCCTTGATACTGTACTTTATTAGTTTAGTGATTTTTTTTTTTTTGTTCATTTTTGACTTATGTGTCTGTGAAAGGGGTACGTCACTGACAGTTGATTAACAAATTACACTTTTCTGTGTCCAGTTTAGCATGGGATTCAGCTTGAGACTGACAGCTGAATTTAGCTTTCTAAAGCATGACAGTTGGCTGGGTTTCCAGTACTGCAGAGACGTAGTCACTGTCAATGAGTTCCTGATCTTGAACTGAATCCTACCCCTAATCTTGTCCTGATTTTGAAGCATTTACTCTGTACTTGCTGAGACTTTAACTTGAAAACCATTCCCAAGCTAACGAATCTTTTCACTAGAAAAAAATATAAATTGATCTGATGGAGAAGAGGAAGGTCTGTAATTTCCTTCCACTTAGAGTAGGGATCCAGAAGTTATATGTCCAGCCAAAACTTCCACCTCTCTCAAACTCATAAAATGAAAATAGGAAATTCCTGCCGTATTCTCAGAGCATTTTGGCATTTCCCTGCTTATTCAAAACTGTAAAGGCAAGTTCAGCTGAAGGAAAACTCTAAACACAGTATCTCAGTCATCCACTCTCACAAATGGTTGTATGTTTCACAATTTCAGTGGAATGTATCTCTTTGTGACACTTGTTTTTTTACAGTATCATCTAAATAATGAATAAGGATTATTTTCCTTGGTGGTTTTTCTGTGTTTGTGTTTTTTAAATGCAGCCTTCTTCCCTTGTCCACATTCACACTTCACAATTTCTTGCCATTTGGAACAGTGTATGGCATGTTCTTATATCTGAAGAGCTAACGAGTGTCCTGAGGACAGAGGGGAAGACTATATAGATTTCATACAGTTTAAGTTTTCTGCTAGCTCATAACTCAGTGTTGTCTTGATTTTTTTGTTGGTTTGTTTTTGTTTTAAATAAAACACCAGCTTCCCTTGATATATCAGTCAGGGAAGATTTAAATGAAGTGTATACAGGGATGTATTCAAACATAGTCAGAAGCTTGATGATAATTTTCAGGTTTTTTCCATTGCTGTTAATCAGGAGGTAGTGATGCAGGCCAGTGATACAAGCAGGCAAGCTCACATGTCTTGCAAGTAAGCTTTTTAGTCATGCTCTAAACCTTAAAATAATCCTGAATACTCTCCATTTTTAGCAATGAGGGGAAAAAATACCCTCAAGCTCTTCAATACTGTCTGTCCTTTCCCATTCTTCATTCCTGAGAGGTTTGGAAAGAGAGACCTACCACCTGCCTGCCAGGCAACATGTCAAGGAATCCTTATCCTTTTTTCCATCTGCTTGCCAGAAACTGGGTTAAGAAAAAAAAGTAAGGTAAGGATGGGAACGGGCCAGTCTTGGAAGCCTGCCCCTTGTCAGTAAGGTGCTGAGTGACCAAAGGCTCTCTCCTACCCTGAGCCCTGCACGTTGACATGATGGGGCTCAGTGCCTGTACATTAAACAAGTTTTGCGTATGTATCTCCTTTCTCAGACACTTATCCTCTGCAATACTTTTTATCCATAAATAGATGACAGCTGTGTATACGACCCAGTCAGCTTTAAAAGAAACAGGCACTCTATGTACTAGTTTACTTGATGTGAGTAATGTTTAGGTTAAGAACAGTGAGTCCTTTCGTAGTACTACCAAGAGTCCACAAGATGTCACACTATGACAAAAATGGCAATTTCTGTGTACCTATAAAGTACTGCAGTACTAACCTTCCAGAAACAGCACAGTCTGTTCAGGCAGCTTCAGCTTAAGGTGTTCAGACAAGCAGAAGACCACCCTTGAGCACGAATGTTCTGAAATCTATTGTAATGTCTTACCGAGTGCTGAGTTGCCAACTTGATTTCATCTCTAAATTATTAAAAGAACACGTGAACAAATTCACCCTCAAGCTCTAGTACACAAATTGCAGACACAGTGGAAGGGAAAGGAATTGCACCAGGTTGGCTTGTCTGTCTTCTATTTTCAATATGCTCTATGATTAGCAAGAGTGGATTGTAAATGTACTAAAACATCAGGGCTACAAATATGATTAGGGGCCTAAAACATCTCTCTTAAGAGGAAAGGCTGAGTGAATTGGGTTTTTTTAGTCTGGAGAAGAGAAGGCTGAGGGGGAATCCGATCAATGCCTATAAAAACTTAAAGATTAAGTGTCAAGAAGATGGGGCCAGTCTTTTTTCAGTGGTGCCCAGTGACAGGACAAGGGGTAACGGGCACAAACTCATACATAAGAAGTTCCATTTAAACATGAGGAGGAACTTCATCACTTTGAGGGTGGCAGAACACTGGAGCACCCTGCTCAGAGAGGTGGTGGAATCTCTGTCTCTGGAGACATTCAAAACCCACCTGGACAAGTTCCTGTGCAACCCGCTCTAGGAGGACCTGCTTTGGCCAGGCCGTTTGACTAGATGATCTCCAGAGGTCCCTTCCAACCCTGTATCATTCTGTGATTTTTTGAAAACCAGGACACTTGCTGCAAGTCTCAAACCTCTCACTTTATGCAGTGTACTAACTACTAATGCTGGTTGACAAGCGAAAACTAAAATAAATGCAGGAACATTAGAATGCATAATTCTTGATTTGCAAATGATAATTTAAAAAAAAAAATATTATTGTGGAATATGATAGGGACCAATATGGCTTTGAATGAGCTGCTTGCCAAGGCAAGGCAAGGCAAGGCAAGTCTTTTTTCCTATCCTGGCCTCTCTATCTTTTTCCCCTCACTCTTTTACCTATATCTGAAAGATTTATGCCATTCAAAAGCTGTTGATAGGTTTATCTCACAATAGTGAAAATAGGAAGAGACAACAGTTTGCTAATTATGTAGTGGTCTATACAGTACACTGCAGAATGAACCTTGCTGGAAAAGGATAATGAATAAACAAACTGCTGAAATAATTTATATTGCACTTTTTATATTTTATAGTATTTCTAACTAAATACTCCCGATGAGGAAGTAGAAAAGTAAATGGTAGTTTGAGGGATAGTTCCACCTTTCTAATGAAAAATATTAAATTGAAAATTGAGGACCAAATAATTTGGTTTATCTTAACCTTTTTATGTCAAAGGAGAATGTATTGTTTATTAAACAAATGTAGACAGTTTTACACAGATCAGATGACAGTAATGGAGGGATGAAGTAGATCTGTGAGTCTGAGTTGCGGTAAAGGGTGTACTATTTGTTGGGTGAAATGGACAATATATAATGTTCAATTGAACAAACTATTTGTTTGGTGTATTCTGAGGCACACAAAGCCTGTTTTTTGAGTTATGGGAAGAGAAGTTTGTTTAGTCTCCTCCTGAGTGTTGCAATGCTTGTGTGTTTCACCTTATGCCTATGCTCAGATCAGCTGATTAAGAATCATTATCCTTCCCTAAAGCCTTGTCTTACTATGTTTTTAAGACACTATGGCCAAAACAGACTTACAGTCTGTTATGAGGAATAACTAGTTAGGACAGAGAATATTAGATTCTTGGTAGTAATGTGGTTAGGAGCTAGTAGTACTGAAAGATAAGTATTGATTGCAAGAAAAGGCATTATTAAATGGAAACCTTGGGGAGCTTAACTCTGCTATTTTTACTTACTGAGTGTGCCAGTGAAATTTGCTGAGGATGCAGGGCTAGGAGGTGTGATCAATATAAAGGACATCTGAGATCTCAAAGATAACTATTATCTAGATGATCTTGAAGCTTCAAGGAATAGAATTGTAATAAAAGTGATTAGTATAAAATTTAATAATTAAGCTGAAGAGTTACTAAGAACAGATGTAAAGTAGGCGCTTCTTGGCTTTCAACAGCTGGAGAGAAGGGCATGAAGCAGTGATTCAGTTATCTTGTGATCATGAGTCATGTCATAGTGCCATGAGATGGAAGATTCAATTTCTGTTTACCTCAGAAGTGGTAGGCACATGTAGCATCGTTGCAGAAAGGACAGGTATGAGTTCCTCTGAAATGCTCTGAAAGATTATGGCCACTGGTGCTCAAAAGAGTTGAACTTGGCTTGGAGTAGTTGTGGGGGAGGGCTATTAAGATGAAGTAGGGAAGAGATCTGAATTTTCTTGTTTGACCAGATTTTTATCAAATTTCATTTTTCTTGATGCTGTCTAAAAATACATCAGTGGAAAGAGAGGTGTATGAGATGAAGTGCAATAGGCACTGCAAGAAGTGTGCACAAACTCATCAAAGATATCTTTAGCCTGACAACTAGCCAATACTATACAGTTATTACAGCAGTGAGGTTCCAAAATGATCTAATGAGAATGATTAGGACAGAGTATACTGTCTTTTAAGAATAGGACTTAGTGAGCAATATGATTATAGACAGTCTGACAATCTCAAAGGGACCTTGCTCATCTAGCCTTGTGGTTTTAACAAAGATAGATGGATTGTTCAACATTCTTTTGGATTATGCAGACATGCTCAATCTTCTCCAAATTAATGTTCTTAAGAAGTTAGTTTATTTTTCTGCCTTTCAGACTTCCAGAGTCCATATATATCCAAGAACTTTTCAGTCTGCAAGGAAGAAATTCTTTGACATCCTGTGCACTTAGTTAGACAAAACATCCCTGAAATAGTGGAAAGATGTTAGGGTGACCTAGTCACTTTAGAAATATTTTAAAATTTACTGGCAGAGGTCTGAAACTCAAGTTTTATACCTGCTTGGCTGAAAGCAATTCTAGCTTGCTTGACTTTTTTTCACTGTTGTGTGGGGGTAGCAGGTCATGATTCAGATCCCTGGCCCAAATGATGAAAGGGCTTAGTTTAGACTCAGATTTCTTGTCTTTCATGTGAGAACCCAAAATCTGAAGTATCACTAAAGATCCTTCATTAATTCCTTGTGTTAGGGATATTCCGCAATGCAGTAGCAGGAGTTTTATACAGACATTTTGGTAAAAGTTCAGTTATTAAAACATGAAATACAGTCAATAGCAGTGCCTGAAAACTGTCCTGTCTGATGAAGAGAGCTTTTCTCTCGATGACAGAAGCTGAACTCTGAGCTCCCATGTCCTGTGGGGGTCTTCATCAGAAAGCTACAGGCTGAGGTGGAAAGGCAGTCCTAGTCCATAGCCTAAACCTTTTGGTCAAGAAACTATCAACATTTTGAACGGGGAAAAAAAACCAAACAAACCAAGAAGACAACAAAGACAAGAACTTTCAGTGCTTTAAGGTGAAAGTCTTTATTCCATTAATTATTTTGACTCTGCAAATCTTGTCACAGCCTCTATCCCAAATATGCCCCTAATCTATTACAGACTCTGAAGAAGCAGTGAATTTGTTTTAACTGAAGCAGCTTTTCAGCTGTACACATACTCTAAATGCAATAATTTAACAGGCTTTTTCTGCATTTCTATTCAGCACTGCTTTATCACTCCTACATGTGAAATCTCAAAAGGTATTGATGTTATGAATTCAATATTTAAACATATAAAAGAAGGAGATTCTATTTCGTTTTCCTTGCATAAAATCTTATTTCGAATTGTTGCTTTGTTTCCATGTCTTATTTAGAATTATAAAAAATCCCAACAGACCACATTTTTACTGAAAAAAAGGCACTGTACAGGGTAATGACTCAATAGTCTTTGACACGGAATTAATAAGACAGTGTATTTTCCATTAGTTATCTTATTTTTTTTTCAGTGATGTTTGATATTAATTCTACCTCTTAGAATCTTTTTTTAACAATACAAAACTTGCAAAACTGTGATTTATATACCATATATCTTATCATTTTTATGATGGAAAATTTCAAGGCCAGGTTCTTATTACATCATAAAAATAGAAAGAAAACTTTAAATAATGCTTACTTTACTGAACTTTGTGTTCGTGCTTTAAACTCTTGATTAGAACAATTGAGAATTGAATAATGAACAATTTTTCATTAGTTAAAGCAATGTTGTTATCAAACGAGGTATTACTTTATCTTTGTTAAAAGTTTAATGACTCAGTAACTGTGATGTCCTGACTGGTGGCAAGACTGCCCTGCGGGCCTTTTCCCTGATTTACTCAATAGTTACTCTATTTTATTGCTAAAGTACAATGTAGTTACTACGTTTGATGGATCAAGAAGCACATAGAAGTAATTACTGCAATCTTTGTAACCTGCCTGAAGGTGGAAAAAAAACCCTCTAGAACATTTTATTCTATTCTGTTATTCCTTCTGTATAATCTTTTTGATTGTTTTCTACCTGCTAGTCTCTGAATGATGGTGATTGGAAGAATTAACCAATTAGTTATTGGAAGGAGCCTCCCGTTTTAAAAAGAAAAGGGATTTCATATTTCTTGTGATACCTACAAATACCTGGCAATAATAGGTAAAGGGGATGAAAAGTTGCTGAATTTTTTAAGAGGGCTACAAAATTGAATAATTCAGGTCAAAGTTTTAGAGGAGAGAATCTTCTTCAAAACTGCTGGCAAATGTCACATTAAATAAACTAATTAGTCTAATGGTATATTTTGTATTATAAAAGGTGTTCTATTTATAACAATTCCCAGAATAAATTCCTGTTTTCTATAATACTTCTTCTTTTATAATTCTGAATATTGTATCAAGAAGACATTGACTGAGAAGATCAGTCTAGCTTGTATGTTTCAAGAAAGGTTTCAGTGACTTTCTTTGGGTCTGAAAACGACATCACATGGAACTAAACAACAGTAGTTGAACTTGACAACGTTTGTGAGCAATTCTTTCTTGCAAGTGTTTGAATCACAGTGGGATAGAATCATAGAATGGTTAGAGTTGGAAGGGACCTCAAAGATCATCAAGTTCCAACCCCCCTGCCATGGGCAGGGACACCTCCCACTAGACCAGGTTCCTCAAAGCCCCATCCAGCCTGGCCTTGAACACTTCCAGGGATGGTGCAGCCATAGCTTCTCTGGGCAACCTCTTCCAGTGCCTCACCACTCTCACAGGAAAGAATTTCTTCCTAATATCTTATCTAAATCTCTCCTCTTCCAATTTAAAACCATTACCCCTTGTCCTATCATGACATGGTATAAGCATCAACACACATTACCTTCGCTGCAATGGACCTCTTCTAAGTGTAGCTATCAGCCACTTGCATTTTAGGTACCTCCATGAATCTTTCACCTCTGGTGTGCTCACTTGTGTGGCACTCTGCTGCAGTGAATGACTGAAAACTTTTTGCTGAAATATAAGTGGGTCAGAAAAGTCTGTGCAGAAGTTGCTTTTGGCAGGAAGTCTTGCCAGGCTGGCGTCAGCTTTTCCTTTCATGTAATAGCTCTTACATCACATCTATCAGGTAATGTTAACCACCTGCTGAACAATTTTAAAGAGCCACTTAGTTCCCTCTACAGGACTTTGCCCCATTCAATACTACTCTATAGACCCTTTGACTTTTGTAATAATCTTCTAAAATGTTTAAAATGTTCTGCTGCTGTTTAGTCCATCTGTTCCTTGCTGACAGTTGTCTGACCCCCTCTGTTCGCCATATTGGCAATGGTTAAACGAATGCCAGAAATGGCAAAAACGTGTTACCTTGTTCTCCTGCACAACTGTTTATATTCCCCGTGTTTATCATTCTTTAAATAAGGATTTTGGTTTCTAACTCCAGATGCAGCCAAATCCATTACTGATCTTACTAATAATGGGAAAAAAAAAGTAATAAGGGTGGTATTCCAATAAATATGGATTGTGGTAGTGCTTTCCAAACCTATTTTGGAGTCTGTTCAGCAGAAGGGTTTAATTTTCCCAAGGGCTGATATCACAGCAGTCCAGAAGTATAATACACAAATAACATAAATAAAACATGAAATTTCAAAGGCACATAAATACTATCAATTCTTGCTTTTGTGGAATAAGATTACAGAAGGCACTATCAAAATCCCCTGAAACAATAGTGACATGGCTATAGAATTGTTCTGAGTGGTCTTGGATTTCATCAGGAAAGAGATACAAATGCAGCATTTTGCTTTGGATCAGCTTTACGTTAACATTTCTGGCAGTTTAAAGACTAAATCAGACAAGATTCTGATTTGGCTTTTAGCTGAGCCAAAAATCTGAGCTCTTTTCAGGATATTTTAGCCATCTTGAACAATCAAAGTGGAAAAAAAGAATAAAATTATTATTTACCATCTGAAATTCTTAAATATGAGTGTTCTTGGGGAATCAGATTTAAAGGAAACATTTTTATGATTTTATTATGGATTTCAATCTATATAAAGAGAGCAATTCCACAGTAATGATTTTTGTAAATATAAAAATCAAAGAAAGAAAATATGGTTAAATAATAAATCATTCTTCTGCCAGGAAAGCTTTCCAGAATATTATGCTAAAATATCATGCTTAACATTAAAAGTGGATTACATAGAATGAATGATGAGCTGACATACTCTGTTATTCTTTATGTAGTTTTTAAAAGAGCAAACGTAAAAGCATGAGAAACTTGCAAATGAGGGAGGCAGTTTATGTGTTGGTTTTTTTTTCTCAGAAGAGGTTCCAGACAACCCATAGGTTTCTGCCATTCAGTACAGCAGAAATAAATGTTGGCTTTTTGGACTTCAGCAGGACTTTGTCATCAGCATGGCTTTTCTGTTTGATTTGGTTTGGCTTTTTTGTGTGTGTCTTTCAACCATAGTAATTGAATATGATTTCCAGTGTGCAGGGTGAGATTGCTAGTTAAGAAGTGAGTTTAATTTTATAAAGTATCAGAGAATCCACAACTTCTCATCACTCTTTCCTAATTAGTTGGAAAGCTTCCTGGAAATCTTGGTGCCATTCAATTATTAGTGACCTTAAGTAGAGCGAGTGGCTGCTTAATCATTCTTTCTTCATTAGGAATTGTAACTTTTTTTTTTCCCCCTCCTCTCCTGGTGAATTTCCACCCGTATCACTGAGAGGTTTTCCTTCACTCAGTTGCTCCAGTCCCAAACTCTCGCTTCCCAAGACACTCAAATTTTAACTGTTCCCCAAGATCAACAATCAGATGCTGACTGAAACATCTTTCACTGTCAGGGAGGAACGGATCCCTTTTTACCACCAGCTTTTGACCTGCAAAATAATAGCAAGAGTTATTTTTCAGGCATATACCAGAAGGAAAGGGAACAGAAATTTGCCTGCCAAGGATCTTTTGCTTTAATCAGGCAGCCAACACAATGGCAGAAGCAGGGGTAAAAACACTAGTGGGTATAGGAAAATAATAAATTAGAGAATAATTATTTGATCTAATAATCACTTGAACTGATGAGTTTGGGTTGTTCAGCCTGGAGAAAAGGAGGCTGAGGGGAGACCTTATCACTCTCTACAACTGCCTAAAGAAGGTTGTAGAGAGGTGGGGGTTAATCTCTTCTTCCAAGTCACAGATGACAAGACAAAAGGAAATGGTCTCAAGGTGTGCAGGGGGAGGCATAGACTGGATATTAGGAACAATTTATTGACAAAAAGGGTTATTAAGCATTGGAACAAGCTGCCCAGGGAAGGGGCTGTCCCCTTAACCTTGGGGGTATTTAACAGATGTGTAGACATAGTACTGAGGGAAATGGATTAGTGTTAACTCGGCAGTGTTAGGTTAGCAGTTGGATCTGATGATCTTAAAGGGCCTTTTCAACCTAAACAATTCTATAATTCTGTGATTTGAAAGTTGCCATTGAAGAGAGAGAAATCTAAAATCTTCCCCGCAGATGCTGTGTAAAGGCTGAAGAGGGGTCTTGATCTTAAATTACTCCAGGGAATGGTTAGGTTAGCTGGAAGAAAACACCTTTCCAGCACAGAGTAATATTAAACAGTGAAATTGGCTCCTGTGATCTCCAAACAACTGATGTTTTATTCAGAAACTGCAGGTGTCGTTGTTGGGCTTCTTAGGAACAGTTCAATAGATACTGTCCAGGAGTGCAATAAATGAATCTGGTATTGCTAGCAGCGTATGGAATAAAGTCCCTCCACTTTTTTTCTCTATCATTCTCCCAAATGTTTGATGCAATCTAGATTACACATGTTTGTAGCATTTTTATTTTTAATTAGGTCGGCTTTGGAGTTGAAGGGGTTTGTATTTTTTGTCCCACCTCCCTCATCCCGCCAGTGTAGCTTGAAAGTGTTAATAAATATGGTCGGCTCTCCCTCTAGTGGCATTTACGCCAGTGAAGCCTGACACTGGCAGGAACGGGGAATCCGTGGACATCTGTGCTGTGACCTCATATGAGGTTTAACATTTCCCATCAAAATTCCCCTTGTCCCTGATACTGCTGCTGTGATTACACTCAGAGGTTCACCTGTGACTCCTGCTTGAAGCAGACAGTGTAAAGGGGGCTGCTTTTGGTGTTTTCCTAAGTTCAAGTTCACACTAGCTCTGATAGCAACACAGAGTATCTCATATTTTCTGAAATCAATCTTCAATAGATTTCTAAGGAGTACAGTTTTTTCAGGGTGAGGCAATTTTTTTTTTTTTTTTAAATCAAGCCACAAAAAAGGCAATGTTGGTCAGAAACGAGGGGAATTGCAGATGGTCTCCAGACCCTGAAAAAAAGTTTGCAAGTTGATATTAGTGGTTAAAAAGGTTTCACAAGCTACTCAGCTCAGCTCTCCAAGCCACAGTTGCAGTGGTAACCCTAGGAACTTTGGCTACCTGCTTGTTCTTCCTGGTACCCAACCCTGGATGGAAGCAGTGGACCTTGTTACTCAGGGCAGGGGGATTGTGATGCTATGTGTACTGATGGAGTTTGTCTCACCATACACACCTTTCTACTTCTCAGTTTGTTCTTGTTGGGAAAGAGAAGACATCATTACCTCTCAGGAGGCTTTATATCCTGTTTTTCATCTTTCTTGCTACTCTGTTCCCCGGGTTACCAGAGTCAGAAGGTTCACAGCTGGGCTCTTTATCTTCTTAGTAAAAGTGTGGCATCATACTTTTATACTTGTACTGTATTGTACACTAAAGGAATTGTACCCAGTGCAGGGTCTTTGATCTGGATGAATGTATTAGACAAGGCACTATATGATTCAGCATTTGTCTTGCTGTGGTCTACTTTATATTTTTATTCAGACAATTTCATACAGATTTTAAGGGTGGGGAAGAAATCAGACCAAAACAAAAGAGTTCTAGGAACTAATTAGGGATTATAGTTTTTTCTTTTTGTAAGAAGTTTAGATTAATTAGTGAAAATTATTTATGGAGACACTGTGCCCTCATGGAGAAATGTGCTGTTCTGCCACCAAGTTAATTTTTTTTGTGGAAATGTAGGTTGTTCCTGAAAATGTGTTTGTTGTAGCAAACAAACTTTTATTTGTTGTTGTTGTAGTTTTTTTCTCTTTGTTTGGCAACAGCAAGTAAACTTAACCTTGGAGTGAAAAGAAGTTCAAGATGGAAGAGAAACATTTTATGAATTGGAGGTTTGTATAGCTCAGACACTACCAAATTTTTACTGAGCTTCTCAAGGAAGTTGAGAATTTGATATTTTTTTTAAAATTTTTCCACTGTGCAAAGCTCTCAAGAATACGTTATTCTTCTTTAGTAAGGTTTTGTGCTTTTACCATTCCTTATTAAAATTTATAATATTGTTAAAATGTTATAGTTTGATGACTAAAATCAAAACTTTGAAATATGTACATATCTGAGTATTATGTTAAAAGCAAGGAAATCATAACGTAACACAAGCCTTTTAGACAGGGATCTGCACTAAAAATTAATGTAAATGTGTGAAGTATTTTATGTTCTGTTGCTGAAGTTGAGCCTTTTGATTGAATCTTGTTCAATTTCACCTTAAGGAATTACTAATAACGAGAATTTTTAGGAGATAAAATTGACCATCCCTACACCATAAGCCAGAGTTCTCAGGCCAGATACCAGCTCCTAAAACTTTATGAACTCAGAGATTGAACTTTAACTCTGTTAAGCAACACTAGTGTTTTCTGGCTCCTGAGCCCAGAAGGTTTTGCTTTGCATTTCTGCAAGTAAAATTTCCCTTTCAGAGTTAAGCTCCTGGGCTGAGCTTCATCTGGAGTAATATTATGTGTTAAATTTATTTTAACATGTGACATGAAATGAAACTGTTCCAGCCCACATGTTTGATAGCCTATTTATATTATAAATAATGATTAAAAATCGTAACTTGGTAAATAATAATCAGAAGATAATACAAAAAGATCTGTTTTGTAGACTTAGAGATATTATTTTCTATAGGAAAATTACTTCTGATTGAAGTAGTTGATAATTATAAATAATATTGCAAATGAATGCTGAATGAGAGAAGATATAAAATTTTACTTTCTTGTAAGTGATTATATTAGTCATGCAGACTATAAATTACTGATGATTAATATATGCCTGTTCTGAATAAAATAGAACAGCATTTTATCAACACTTTCTATAATCTTCTGTTAGAAATGTGGGAACATTCTTCTTCATTCTCCAAATCTTCTTTTAGCACACTTCAAATATTTCAATTTTAAAGTATTCCTAACTGCTCTGTGACGATGCTGCATCTTTCAGTAATTACAGTGAAATATGCTTAATAAATGAGGATGAAATAACAATGTCTGTGTTGTATCAACATGATAAATGTGTATCACAACAAGTGAGTTTGATATGTGTTCCTTTGTTGTTGTTTTTTTCCATTATAAATTGATTGGGGAAAACCAGACTTATTTCAAAAGGGCAAAATGTCAGGAATATATGTAGGCTTTCAATTAATGAATTTAGCAATGGAAAATGCCTTAATTCATAACTGGTGGAAGATGATGTGGTGGAATGTTATCTTCTGTCTGGGTTTTGTTATGTTTATTATCTGTGATTTAATGATGCCTTCCAATTTTGCATCTCTTGTTTAAAAACGTATTTTCAGTGATAGCAGGGAAGTCTCAGATACCAATTTCTAGTCTTTATGATTGCAGGATCAAGCCTTAAAGCATCACCTTTTTTTATTTTTTTTTTTTTTATTTCCCCCCCCTCCTCTGTAGTTCATTAACTATGGTTTTTAGGAGATGAGAATTCTGCTAACCTCAGTTGTCTAAAAGTCCAGGCTATATACTATGTACTTATGGCCTGCAGTAGTAGAGAAAAGGCTTATCTCCAGATAATTAAAATTTATATTATGATGGAATAAATCAAACATAATCTAATTCAAATTTATATTGTAGCAACTTTCAGTAGGTGAATCTAGATATACCAGGGCACAGCTTGGAGTCCCTGGGACATTCTCCTTGTGACCATCAGGTCATTTTCATGAATGTGAGGGAGTTTTCAGTGCCACTAAGAATCACTGGAAGACACTTTTGCCTGCCTTGACCCTAGTGGTGCCTGTCCATCACCTGACCTTTGCCTGTATCATACATAGCACCGTTGCATGCAGTGGAGAACACACTGTGCAGAGCATTTATGCCACATACCTGGTTGAAAGTATCCATCATCCAAGGCTGTGGGGAATATCTTTCTCTTCTAACTTGAAAAAGGGTACTTTATCCAAGTTCGGTTAAAGCCTAAATCCACATACAAATACTTATTTGCAACAACTAAAAGAGACAACACAGTTACAAATGTCTTTAACTTTGTACACATAAATAAATAGGAAAATAAAGTGTTTAATTTGCTCGTACCAAGTAAAATCATTTGGCTTTTTCACCCTCATCCATCTCTCTCCCTCTTGATCCAGTAATGCTCAGGGTGTCAGTCTCTGCACTCCTCCTTCCTCTTGGAGAATATCTTAGCTTTTATACCCAGTCTCCTCTTAAAAGCCTTTTAGGTAGTGTTGCTGCTGCTTTCTGCAACTTATGTAGGAGGTAAATGTCTTCTGCTATATTAAGAATTGTCTTACGGCTTTCCTGGTTAGTAACCATGTCTTTGCTTTTCTTTTTTACTAGTTTACCATTTGATATCTATCACTGAAGAAAGCATCTGTCACTGGACCTTATAAAATATATCAGTGTGTAAGTTAAAAATACACGACTAATCCAGCCAGCTTATACCTTGAAATTCCCTGCCTTTTTCTGGTTAGATATACTGTAGCATAAAGTAAGGAAGAAATTGTTATTTCCAATAATTATTATTATTGATCAAACCACATTCTTTGTCAGTGTGTTCTATGATGGTTTACAAACTTGCTTTTCTCTATTTTTAGCATGCAAAATAGTAATAGCTAACAAAAGAGCTTTCACTAAAGATTTTCAACGTCTTTTTCATGTACACTTCGTCATGAATAAACATATAAGGAAGTTGTAGGAAAATATAGTGTCTTCCTGTTCTATCCACCAAGAGAATGACTCTCCAGATAAATGAACTGACATCAGTATAAAACAAAATTAATGTTTTTCAAAAGAATAGAGATCTCATGTTTCATATTAGAACTTCATCCCTATATAGTTTACAGTTGCTATGAAAAATGTCCATGCTAAAGGGTTGCAAGATGTTTGATGACTGTTGTTTGTGGCTCTTAAATGGCAGCTGGGTATGCAAAACCAGCAAAACGGTGACCTCCCAGGTTTTGCATGTAGGTAAAAAACCAAAACATTTTCATGAAAAGGAGCCCTGAGTACTCAGAGTACAGTCTGAAATGATCTGTGGAACTAGACGTTAAATCTTCCTCTTACACTTTCTGCAAGGTATGAATTGAATTCTAAAACATTGTTAATCTTTGATTTACTACTCTTAGGGCTAAGAGTGTAACTGTAAAGAGTGCATCTGAGACAGCTTTCAGATAAACTGAATTTAGAAGAAAATTGCCAGGAAGACCAAGAAATTGGACAAGTGCAAAAGGATTATCCTGGAAAAAAAAACAAATAACAAATCCTGAGCTGGTGTGAAAATCATAGTATGTCCTTCTTGTGTGTCTCCTCATGAGAATCCTTATGGGGAACTTTGTTTCTGAGGTATATTTTGAGTGACCTAAGAAGTAAATAATCTAGATAATGGAAATGTGGTTTTCTGTTATACATACACAGTGGCAGATAAACTAAAAATGGATTTTTACAGTCAGGTCAAGTATCATACTAAACTCAAGTACTTCCTTCATAGTATATTTTAACTGGTCCACACCAGGTATAGTGTTGAAAATCAAAGATAAGAACACTAGCAGAGGAACATTTTACAATTCTTGTTATAGTTTTGTTTCATTTTCATTTAGAAAACAAGGAAGCGAAACATTGCTTTCTTAAACATTCCGTTGTTTTAATATTAGTTACAAATATTGCTTAAGTAAAAAAAAAACAACAACCAAACACCCAAAACCCAAAAGACCTTATGACAAAAATTACGTAATTGCTATAATCAACCTAAAAAGAACTTAATCTATGTGTTTACAGCTACAGATGAATATTGGATCTTCTCCTTAGAAATAACTAATACAGTTCTTGTGACTTCCACCCAAGCTGTTTCTGAAATCAGTGGACACGCTTCTACTTTGATTTGACAGGGATGAGCACAAAAAGCAGTCTGTTTAGAACAGTTTTGATTTAGCAAGGCTATATGTACTCTCCTCATTTAGATACTTTGTATGAAGATATTCCATGTGTTGCACTGCATAGTCTCCAACAATAGCAGTAATTTCCTAGCCAGGGAAATATGAATTAGCAGAATCTGTCAAAGGCCTGCTAACAGTTCATGGAAATGTTGATGACTGTTCTATTAAGACAAGGCTGAATCTTCAATAACACTGTATTGAGAAAAGCATGATGCCCCATGAAGTAGTCTGTTTGACAGCTAGAAAAAGTTCAAACACAACAGAAATGATGGCAGATAATGTGATTAGTCCCATATAAACTGCTGCTACAGGTTTTTGTTTGCTATTTAGAGAGCCTTATGGTATCCTCAAGAGGGATATAAAAACCTCAGTATTCAATATTCAACGGTCGAAGATTCTTATTTCCTTACTGACAGCAGGAAATGCATAATTTTTTAATTCTAAAAGGAAACACATATTAGAGTAATACAAGTTGTTATGTATATCAAGGAGTACAGTCAGTGGCATTGAAGTTTGGTACCCCCTTTTGGCTGCAGAGCTGACATATTTTAAGCCAGTGATGGAACTGTTGGCCTTTGAGGAGGGAGAACAGCAGTCGTATTTGAGATTAAGTCAAAGTGCATACTTAGAAAAGAAGGAACTGCACAGATACTTCTCCCACCTACACGTTCTAGTAAGTCTAGTGACAGAGCAAGCGTGCTGCAGTGCTGTTGCCAAATAGGTAACTGAAAGGTCGAATACATCCTTCCTCCTTGTAAAGCATGAATAATTAGAGATTGTGAAGAAGACTGTGCATTAATTTTGCCACAAGAAGTAGAATATTTTATCTCCTCTAGTAAATTTTATTTTTAATGTAATAGTTTTTAATGGACTAATTTGAATTTTTAATGTCTAATTAATTTATCTAATTAGCATTTTAGAGGGCTAGGTAAATGAAATTGAAGATTCAGAAAATCTTGTCATTTATTTGACCTTTCCATTACTCCATTTCCATGGACTATTGCCAGTTCCCAAAAATAGGAAATTCTGTGCCTATAAGAAAGGGAAGACCTTCTATACGATTAATGCTACCAAGATGTTCTGTGATGCTTCAGTTCAAAAACTCGTTAATATATTTTCTATTTTAACTATGATTCTGGTTATGTAATTCTGGGTTGCCATTTTGGAATTGGTGAAGATAAAACCAGAACTCTATGCCCAAGTCCATTCAATTATCAGCACTTCTATTTTCTGAGTTTTATGGGGTAATTTCCTGTCATCAAGAAAGGAGACCTATACCAATGTATTTCTGCTACTTTCTTCTGTCTCCAGGGTAACAAGTTTCTGGTCCTGACACCTAGACTCCTGGGCAAAACCTGAAAGACTTTTAATCATTGTGGATGACGTTGTACTACTTGCCCTACGATCCTAGGGCGCCTTTGTAAGTTGTTACAACATTTTTTTTTTTTTTTTAAAGATATTGGAAAGAAAGATCATATTTCATTCCTCATTTACAAAGAATTATGTCTTTGGGGATTTTTGAGATGCAGTTCTGGAGTATCTGTAACAGGCTGGAGAATCTGATCCACAAGTTTGAGGTTTTGTTTTGCACAGGTAGTGAGGGTAAGAATCCATTCTGGTGCTGACATAGAGCCACTTCCTCCCAGAATAGCATTTCACTTCCTTCTCTCTCCAACTCCCACAAAAGCTTAGACGTTTCAGAAGCTGTCAGTTAATTTCACAGAAAGGTTCTAGTTCACCGCAATGAAAAATATATATGGAAACATTGCAGGGGAACAGAAAAAATAAACCTGTTTACCTCACAGGTTCAAAATATGGGCTTTTCCTAAGCAAACTTAAGAGTAATTTTAATGAAATTTGTATATGTGTGTTTTATGTTGATCAATGAATCCGCTTTTAAATTCAAAGTTTTATCTTTGCAGCTTGTATTCATCTTTATATGTGCATGCATCTGAGCTGTGCAGTATTGTTAGTCATCATTTATTGTGCCTTACCTTAAGGAAACATCAGTATGAGTACGAGAGATGTGTACCATTTATAAAAAAAAAACACCTGGGGTTTAAATCTTAATCTCCATTATACTGGTAGTTCTTGTTTTTTCCCATGTCCTCTCCAAAAGCAAAATCCACAACTGATTTACATTTAATCTTGTTTCCTCATTTTTATCTTTCACTACTGCATGAGCATGTTTTTACTTCATTACAATACTTGCTCCTCTTCTTGTTTCTCACTCTTCTGTTTAACTCATTTATGATTGCTTGGTGTTTTCTGTTCATCTATTTCTGCAGCTGTCTATCACTGTTACTTTTAAGAGTCCCTTAAGGAACTTCTGTTTAATACAGATCTTCATTTAAAGTTCCAACCTCTCTTTTTCAGTGAATGCTGTGTGCTTAAAACTATTTTGTGCTCATTTATGACTTCAGAACAGTCACTATTGCATGTGACACCATCGCAGTGATACCTGCCATCTCTAATAACCACAGAATAAGTCTGTAGGGAGCCGGGACTTTTGCTTGGCTGAACGTTGGAAGAAGTATTGTCAGACTAGTTCCCTTCTTGCCAATAACATGTGCGTGTGTCTAATTCTGCCAGTCATTCTCTGTAGAAGAAAAACTTTGAAGGATGTTTTTCACCGCATAATTGCTTCTACCGAGTGTTACGTCGGTGATCATGAGGTCATAGCCAGCACTACACCAGGACTTTACTCCTACACAACAGCATGAACAAGCTTTGTGGAAGCAAACATTGAGCACACAATCACCACCAATGTAAGACTCTTCAAGCAAATGTTCTAGAAAGCAGCTGAATGCTTTGGCTGCTGTATGAGGAAGTATTACCTAATCCTAAATGATTACTACTGATTTTTAGTATATTTCAGTCTGTTTTCCAAAGTTCCCAAGTGCACGGCTCTAAGGAAATTCATTATACACTAGCCCACTCTGGTCCTGGAGTCCAGAATTCCAAAATGTTCCACTCATTATCTGGTACACTCATCTTCCACTCAAAAAGCCTCAATACAGAATTCTGGGAAGTTTGTTTGACCAGTTTTCTCCTTCCGGTTGTCTTGGAGAGTGCATATTTGACCAAACAGAAATGTGTAGCATAACTATTCCCCAGACTAGTTTGGGTCCCACATTTTTGACTATCTCCCTGTTACTGTAGTCACTAAATCCCTCTTAATATTTCTCTATCTGGAATGAAATTAGAGGACTGTATATTTTGATACCTTTTTTGTTAATTAATAGCATGATTGTTGTTCCATGGTACATATTTCTGCATAGTTATGCTTGTGGGATAGTCTGGTTTTCCCAAGAACTCTGTGAAAAGCATCTAACCTAACCCTTAATTTGTGACATTTTTTATTAGTGTTTCAGATAAGCAAACTCTTAGATGTTCACCTGAGATAATCGTCAGCCAAGTTGCTGGCAGCCTGGAGTTTTTACCAAAACAGAGGGAGTTGTAAGATGGCAGGGTTTTTTAAATGTTATTGTGTACTTTACATTTCATCAAAACAATATGTTCAGAAGACTTGATGGAGGTATGTTTGATCCTGCAGGCTCACCTAAGTGTTTGTATTTGGAGATTAAAGATTACTTCCTGTATTTTACCTGTAAAGGAACACTATAAATGAAAACTTTAAAGGATGAGGAACAAGGAAGGGTGCAAAATATTTTAAATTTACTATCTTTGAGATTTTTCCAGTGTCCCCTTCATTAAAAAAATAATAATCTTATTTATGTTGCTCTCTTTGTGTTAAATATATTGAGAATCTGTGTCAAATAAGACTAATAAGGCACCAGATATAATCAAAGTGCTAGAGCGAGGAGCAAGTAGTACAGAATTTCAGATGTTACTCTTCAAATTCTGGTTCTTCATACATGTCCCTTTCAGGAAAACTAATGTTATTTTAATTCTTCTATGACACTTCATATTTTTTGAGATGTATTTTACCTAAGATTCAAAAAGTAAAAAGTTCTGTAACTTATTCCTGTGCACTTTCAACATAAAGTGAAATTTTCTGGAAAAGGAAGCACTTCATATGAAGCTTATTCCAGCATTGTCAATGGAAAATTGCAACTTGTGTAACTTTTATATATAGCAGATAAATCACTTCTAAATAATTCTGAGCATTTGTAGGTATTGTAGAAAAAAATTTTGAACTAAGTTGCTAAAATGCAGTGCTGTGTTACTTTTAGCTGTGGCTTTATAAGAAAATCCAATAGAGGCAATTCTAGTTAGTGATATACGAATAAGGATCTATGAATCTATGTTTTTTTTCCCCTCTGGTTATGTTACTGGGTACTCACGTGATGTGCAGTGCTGGTGTTCAAATTCAGATATAGACCAGTCTGCACATAAGAAGAGTTCCCCAAAAGAGAATACATCATTACAGTGTATGTGTGAGGCAGGAATTTTGTGCAAATTGTTCTAAACAGACAAGGACTCTGAAATCAGACAGGATAAACTAGAACATAGTTCTATGATTTTAAAAAATGCACTCGATATCTGTGTAATAGTATTTGAAATTCACAGTTTCTTAACCTTTTTCAGACCCATATTTCTCTGAAGAGTATAAAATAAACAAGATGAGCTTTATAAAAAAAAAAGATAGTGGGAGGAAGTTCTGAAGAACATAAAAATGAGAGGATGTTCTGAGGGAAGATTTATATCTTGCATAAACCAACTATAAAATCAAGTATTAACTGAACTATTAAAATGATGATTTCTAAAACATATTCTATATTGAATTAAAGATAATATAAGGAGTCATTTACATTTGACTTTCATTTTCCAAAGTCCCCTTTTAAGGCAATTTACAAGGATATTATCCCCAAAAGATGTCAAGGATTTTATCTTCTATTTTGCCTGGAATACTTTAATAAAATCGTAGAAGTATTTAGGTTGGAAAAAACCTTTAAGATCATTGAGTTAATGGAAGAATCAATTTTTTAATTAAGTAACAAAAGTTTAGAGGTGTTGCTTCCACTTTGCTAACATGCAATCCCCAAAAGGCTATTGTAATTTGGGAGAAAATTCTTAGAGAAAGTGTACTATATTCACATATATAACTACTTTCCAGGCTGGAGGACTAGAAATAAGCAATAAACATGACAAGGAGGAAGTAAATGCAAAGTAACCTGCATGCAGTAAGTAAATCTGTGTACATTTGAGTGGAAGTTTTGAATATGAGTACATGAGAAAAGGAGAAGCTGCTGCTGAGGATAAAGTTGGTCACATGAGTTCAAAGTTTGTGGAAACTTTTGTGTGTGTGTCTGTGTAAGGATCAGGTTTAAACATCAGAGTTCTTCAAAAGCTTGCCACTATAAACTTCCTTTACTCGTGGAGCCGTTTTCCTAACTCCTAACAAGTAAGACTTTTTTTTTCCTTTTTTTTTTTTTTTTTTTTTTTTTTTAAAGGAAAAGAAATTTAGTGTGAAATGGTGTTATTATGAGTGTTTAAAAGAAGAAGGTGGGAGACAGGAAAAATGTTTAAGAAGGGGAAAAGTTAATATGAAACATAGCAACCTATTGTTTTTATGTGGCAGGCTTTAACACTGTTTTTGGGTTTGGTGGGCAATTATCACTAGTGGGTGTTACATAGGTCCAGATAGGAAATTTTATGTTTTCAGAATGAATGGGGTCTGTTTTTCCTCAGATAATGAAACATGAACACATGACCTATGGCGCTGGAGTGGTAACTTCCCCCTGGATATCAATGAAGCAAATCTGTCTTTATTTTAATTTTTAAATTTGATGAGTAATAACAGAAACATTTCTCTTGGAACTGAGGTAGCTGTTCAGAGAGTGCGAACTGAAATACGAAAGAAGGATTTTCAAAAGTGAAATTAATGGCTCTTTTTCTTATAATACTGCTTTTGTCAATGTGCTGCAGTCCCACATGAAAACTTGTGACTACCTGAGAAAAGAGTGTTGCCCTCCAGCCTCCATTTCTTTCATTTAGTTTGAGAAATTGAAAAGATCTTTCTCACACTCAAGGTACAAGTTTTATTTGTGGGTATCTTCAGAAAAGTGTTCAGAACCTCTCTCGATGAAATATTATACCATTGTGAAATTCTTCATGATAAAGAGTATTTGTAGGTTATGCCCTTTTACAATTTTAATCAGCCTTCAGTGGAATTATAAAAAATTATTTTGTGTACATGATTTGAACTATTGAGGAGCTTGTTCCTATTATCACATGTATAAAACATGACAATGGTGAATTTTCCTAAGAATGACTTAAATGTTTGACTTTAAAATAATTTTCTTAAAATATTTCTACTACAAAAATGTTTCCAAAATATTTGTAATTTCATGACTGGTTGGAGACTATTGAGGATCACAAAAAAGCAGGCATTGCTTATATTCAGCTTTCTCCAATTTTGTGCAGAGGACAGGTTAGTTGCACAGAAGAGTCCAAAACTTCAAGTTCAAATAAAATGAGATCAGAGATATCTGGTCTGGGTTTTGCATGCCAACAATGTTTTGCAAAACAAAATACGTTTATTTTTAATCAGTTCTGAATTCTTGACTTTGCACTATAACCAGAGATGAGACTATGTTCACTACTTTGGAAAAGGCAACCTTATGGATTTTACATAATGATAAAAAATCCCAGCCGCAGCACTGTTGAATGTGTGTTCAGTCTGTTTCCTTCTCTGTTGTTCAAGCTGCTTTTACAGAAATTGGCTGTGTTAATCTGTGCTATTAGTGCCCAGAGAGGTAGTATTAGCTTTGAATAAAGTAAGGGGCTAAGAAGAAACTACCAGTCCTATGAAGATGGAAAATTTACCATGCTCTGCCATCTGCAGCTACCAACTTTTTGCCTTGGAAATTCTTCCTCATCATATGGTGCAGAATCTCAAAAATGTTAATTTTACTTGCAGATTAAGAATTTTTCAGGACTCTTAAAGTTCAATAGTAGTTACTGATTTATGATTTTTAAAATAATGATAATCATGATTCCAACGTGAAGCACGTCTTTCTGCCCCCTCCAGCCAGACCCATGAGGTACTCTTTATCACTTTACCTTCAGTATAGAATAAAATGGAAAAGTGGTTGAAATAAAAGCACCTTCCCTATCCATTGTGATTGTGTTTCAGAAGTGGGGGAATTACCATATTTGTAATTATACTCTTAGACAGAATTTTCAACTCTGTTATGATCGCTTTTATGACATGACCCCTCTCACACACTAATCATTTCTGTACAGTCTTCTCTCTGCTTCACATTTTGTTATTGCTTGTGCTGTCTTAATGACTGTCCCAGCGAAATGTTAATGGACAGACTTACTAATATAAGAGTTCAAAGTCAGGACCCTTTAAAAGTTTAGCTTTTCTAAATAATCCCATAAAAACATAAAAATTAGCAGAAATAGTACATGTACAATTTCATCATATTTGCAGAGTATCTGTCCTGCCTCCTTTTTAAAGATGTAGGTTTCAATAACTTCCATCTGCCAGTGTGGGCAACTAAGCGGTCATGGTTAAGTGCCTCATTTTCTTAGTGGGAGTTTGAAGGAAATTCAGTTTCCCCTGACATCTTACAGCAGCAGGATGAGTTATTACCATTTACCAGCCAGGTCAGAAATGTGAATGATTCAAATTTGTATTCCCAGAAAGAAACAACTGCCTCAGCTCAGTGTCACCACAGTGAATAATACTGTGGCATCACCTGCCTTCTAAGGCTGGGCTTTGCTTTTCTGCTCACATATGTGTTTGTATCCATAATGTCCACTACTGCAGTATTTAATTATTGAGATTATCTCTTTGCTTTCTCATTTGCCACCTGACTTCACTTTAAGAACGAGCATTTCAAACATGTCCCAGTCCTAACATCAACTTTTCTTAACCACGTTCTCCCTCCAGAGTTTAGTTCCTCTAAACTACTATATTCTTGTAAAATCAAACATGCTTTTAGATATTTCACTGTGATTGTTGCAAACTTATTTGGCTTCTGCATGTTTTTATATTATTTGACTTTCACCTCATGGTACTGTCTTTTAGTGTTCCAATGGAGATGCATAACTGTATTTTAACCTTGTGTCACTGGGTTTATTATATAGTATTTGATCTTTTCATGCATTGGCAGTTGTTTTGGTAGGTCTTGGTCCTGCTTAGAAAACAAACCCAAGAAGCTCCCTACCTTTGACAACTTCCCTTCTCAAGAGCCCAAATGAAGCTAATTGAGATACCAAGTAGAAACAAGCTCCCTGAGTGCAACATTGTACTTCTTAGAGCAAAACTCCTGTGGGTCTCCTCAGAATCGCCCTTTTGGAGACAATCCTGATTGTTGAGGATTTCCTTTGGAAAAGGAGTCAAATGCTGAGATGGGGAAATAAACATTAAGACATGGTTGTTTATACATTGCAGAGGCATACACATCTGCTGCAGTATCAAATGTGCATGTGTTTATTTCTAAATGTGTTGAATTGTATTCAAAAGAACTCATTGGTACTTCCTCCATGAGCCTGTTAGGCCAGTAAATCCTAACATGGCAGAGAATAACTGTTTTACTCTGGTGTTTGTATAGTAAACGTCTCTCAGGACTTCTGTCAGGTCCTAACTATTGGCACTCCTTGTATAATGCCTACGCATATGCATGGCTTTGGTGGTGTGAACTGCACCACTATGTTGGTTTCCAGTCTTATCTCCCAGGTGTTATGTAGGAGAAAAGGCAATGAACTTGAATGATATAAACTGCAGAGGTCAGGGGAAATAAAAGTTGAGTTCTGCCTCAATGTTCAGTATTTTATTGTTTTTTAGCTCTCAAAGCTAACAAGTTAACAAGATAAATGACAGGATCGGTAATGGACTGGTTCCGTTTTGACAAATGATTCATGTTCTTCCTGTAAAGTAACTTTCATGGTTAATTTTCCATCTTACCATTGCTTCTAGCTTTGCAACTTCCTCTTTACAGGCAGATGATTGTCAGTGCTTTATTTAGGATCAATATATTTCAAATAATTACTTCTACCTCAGTCCTGGGAGAAACATTCACCTTTATATGGTATCTAAATAAAGCCAAGGAACTGTTCAGCTCTTTAACTGCTGAGATAATAAAGGTGGTGTAACCGAAAAGGCAAGCACAGCAGATTATTTTTCATGGTGTGTAGAGGAATCCTGAATATGTCCTGACATAAAACAAAGAGACTGTGAAGCAATCAGACAGTTAGACTGTGACAGTTATGTAGAAAACCCATAAGACCTTATGTGTTGCTCTGGAAAGCAGTCTTGAATATGTTGATTCATCTTCTCTAGTTACAAAAGCTTCTGTAGCTTCTGTTATTTTTTTATTGGTTTTGTTTCACTGTTTCTTACTCTTCAGTACCATATTTAAATCTAGGTTTTGACCTGTGTGCATTTAAAGAGCTGGATACATTTTTGCCATAAACTCATTGGACAACTAGCAGAGTGCACACATGAACACTTCTGCCCAAAGAGCACACCTTTCAGAACTGTGATGACTCTATGTCCTGAGTCTGGCAGGTATCTAGCATGGTTTGACAAGATGGGAGAGCATCTGTGAAGACACTAGCTGATTCAGTGGCTTCTCTCTCAACTGTTGGATGCCAGAGCTGGAGACATGGGCATCACATGTTTGTCTGATGGAAGCAGAGACATTGCACCCCATTTCCAGCTAGGCTGTTGTATTTGGAAAATGTGATGAATATGGGATTGCCTGGGTCCTCTGTCCAGGGCAGATTTTGGAGGTGCTGCATCGTGTTCTTTAGAGACACTTCTTGTTCACTTAGTAGTAAGCTCTGTCTGAGAACATAAAATGCACCAATTTCTTTTGATTTACTGTGAGCAGCGATAATTACAGTCTTAATGCACTTTCCAGGCAATATCTAGTATCACTACTCTTAGGCATGTAATTAGCCTTATCATTACTTCTTGCTCAGTAAACTTAGTGAGATTTAAACATAAATATTTTTGAGTCTTTCATTAATATTTGGTTTTAATATATACCATGCATGTTTACATATAATATATCATTCTAACATTAACCATATATAATAATACTTTCCAGATAGCTAGCTAAAGAAGAGTAAATTTCTGAAAACTTGTGTATGTATGTGATGTGTGATGTATAGATATGTACGTGCTTTTGTTACTAGACTGAACCGAAGTCTTTCATCACAAGTCAGGTGTTCAAGGTGATTATGATACAAACTGTAAACTATGGCATAATTTTAAAGGAAAACTTCTGTCTCATGCACTGTTCATCCATGTTTTTGGATGATTTGGCTCTTTACTTCCAAAAATTGTTTGCCACACACAGAAGCACATGACATGATGAACACAATGCTGATGGACCTGCTGCCTTCAACAAACCTGCCTAGCTGTGTGATAGTATAAGATTTGGGATCTCAGCTGAGAGAAAAAATATCATTGATTTTTTTTTAAGCAATAGAACTTGCCCTGAAAAATAATGACTAAAATTTTGTCTTGTAGAAATGCGTATAAGGTTTCGGCTAAAGGCCCAATTTTTTTATGTTTTAAGTAAGAGGCAAGAGTACTCCCCTTTCTGCATCTTTAAGTTCACAATTAAAGTTCACAAATGCAGGGAGAAATAATAAAACTATCCACTGCTACCTGAGGACCTAGTGTTTTGTGGTTGCTTGTGCTTGTATGTGACTCTGGGTATAAATAAGCCAAAGAAAATATCCTACATATTCATGAAAACACTGAACGTGATTGTGTATTAAACCAACACGCTCCAGTGTGTTTTCTGTATTTCTTTATGTATTCTCACTGGTAGAAGTGCCTTTATTATCTGCCTATATTAATGTAAGAGGTCTTTGTAGTCCCTCAACTTCAGAGAAGTCCATGATAAGAAAAGAAATTAATAACTACTGTCATGAAGCCCAGAAATCATTGCCAGATCCTTTGAGGGTGAATTTTTAAGTGGCCACATTTAGCACCAGGTGTTGTATTAAAGGATGCAATTTGTCTCGAATTTTAATTGAGGTCATGTTTAAAAAGATGTTAGCTCCTTGCCTCAGCTATTATTCTTTGATTCAGCCCTAACCCCTTTCATCAAAGTCTGGCTCTATTGCTCTTGCTGCCAGTGGTTTGTTTTCTGGAAGTTATTAGTAAGGCTCTAGTCACTGTCACAGCCTGTTAGCTCAGAATTAGACTGACTCAGAGCTTCTGCATCAGCAGGGCTTGCAACAGATACACGTGGTGGACCCACCAGTCCGTTTTGAAATTTCATGAATACATTTGTTAATATCTATTAATAGACTGGCTCCCTGCTCAGTCATAAAGGGACAAGACATCTCTTCGCTTTTATTCCTCCCCCACCCACCTTGTTATTCTGTTACTGGACTTTTCTCTTGATACCTGTTTTTTTTCAATCCTTTTTAGGTCTATGAGAGTGAAAGGTTGAGAGTTTCGCTGTGTGGCCTGAAGATGGCAAACTTCTGTTGAATTAATGTTCAGAACAATTTTCTGGTAAGATGTTAAAAAAGAGAGAGAGAGAGAGAGATGCAGCCAAGGTCAAGGTCAGGCTTTATGTTTCACCTTGGTAAGGAATGCAACTCTTGCTATCTTTGGCTCACAAGTCAAGACCAGGCTTCAGAGAACCAAGACAAAAGGTGGCCAGGGAGCCTGAAATTTCTAGGCAGGTCTGATCAAGGTCTCACATTTTGTCCTAACCACAGAAACAGAGAAAAATACTGCAGCGTTTCCTTTTCTAGTGTTTTGACTCAGCCTGGCATCATCCATCCCACAGTGCCAAATTCCTTAACATTGTTATCTTTTAACTAAATCAGTTTAGATATGCACGTGGAGCAGTTGAGTCACATGTGAATCATTCAATATCTGGAGCTTGTCCAGGAGTCCTGCTCAAGTTCTTCTCTTCACAGGGGAAATTATCATAGGAAAATTATCAACTTGTGGTTTAAATCAAACCAGGAATTAAACATTTTCTGATTAATTAATGACATACGGTTAACTGTGAATCAATGACCTGATTCTGGATCAGCAGATTAGATACGCCTCACTCAATACTTACAAAATGTTAATGTATGCTTAAAGGGTTCTAAATACCCTTTTTAAAATTAATGTTAAAAATCTGTAATCTTGTACATATGCTTCTTCCCCCTCTACATGCACACACCTTATATGAATGGTTACTCACATTACCCCTCTCACTGAAATTGTGGGTTTCCCTGTTTGCTTACCCTGCTGGAGGTGGGCTTGCTCCTGCTTCGTGCAGCTCCCTGCAATTTGCTAATCTGTGTGCTGGTGAGATGACACACCAAGAGTTCCCACATGCAGGTTCTTCTGCCACTGCGCCCCAGTCTGCCAGCTGGAGGGTAGTCTGCTCTCTACATGGGATGAGGAGGATGATGTGTCAGGCCTAGACAGGGTCATGATGGTCCCAAGGTGAGTTCTGTCACCATCAGACATAGTTTGACTTCTACTCTGAGTACTTTCCCGATCCCAGGTCTCTCCCCACAATCACAAATCCTCATGCCTCTTATACACCTTGTCAAGCTGACTCCTCTTCAAAGCCCCAAATGACATCCTGCTTACTTTTTTGTCCATCTGTTAGTTGTCTTATGAAGCTTGATCACTGCGTATTTCCTCTTAAAGTTAGTAGATTTTGGGCTAACACCTTCTCAGGCAGCTCTGTTTGGATATTCACTTTTGGGTACTCCATTCACATATGCCTCAGACACAAACATCCCTACACAGATTTACACAGCCAAGGAATTACCAAGGAATGACTGTGTGAATTCCCCCCAAAGGAAGAAATAATATTTCAGTACAATGCTAATTATAGTAATAAAACTGATTTTATCACTTTTTTTGATAAATATGATGGCTACGCTGCAATGTACGGATAGGTAAGAGCACCTAAGAAGCTATATGTGATTTTGACAAGTCAGTGAAGACATGCGTTCCTCCAGGTATTAGATTTATCAGACTTTTAAGCAAAGTCTTACTCAGATAATTTATTATCTTTAGATAGTTACTAACTTAACTATCTTTCAAAATGACGTTTTAGGAACCCTTTATAAATAGGTTGATCAAAAAGCTGTAAGGTCTGTCCTGTGCAAAGTTTCATTGTGGATTCCAGCACAGTCTGGGAATCTACTGCTAGTTAGCACACTGTATTAGCTCAGGCACCACTGCTGTACATCTATATATTGAGAGCAAGAAGATATATTCATGGACACGTGGAATCATACTGCAGGTGTTTTTGGCTGCTATGAGTTTGGCTGCTGCTTTTTTCTTAAAACAGACAGTGATTGTGGTGAATAGACCTTGGCTGGCTGACAGATGCCCACTCAGACACTCAACAGGACTGAGATTGGAGGGAAATAAGATGAAAAACCTTTTGGGTTGAGACAAAGATGAGTAGATCCCTTACAATTCCTGTCATGGGCAAGCTAGACACAACTTGGGGGGGGGAAAAATCAATTAATTCATCCATCTGGAATGAAAGCAAGCATTATAAGTGTTTCGTTCTGCTTGTGTTCTCTCAGACCCCGATTTTGAAGAGCCGATTTTTGAAGAGGCTTTGAGAAACTCTCTTCAAGCTTGATGGAAGAGGAAGAAAACAAATGGCAGCAACACCAGAAGCCTGGAATTCTGGGCCTAAAACAGAGGTATGCACCACCTGGCTTTATAAAGACTGCGATAAACCAGCTAGAACAACCTTCAAAACTGCACTTTTATGGTGCTTTTTTCCAGCATTCAATGCGCTTCTCCTTTTCTAATCTATTTCTTGTGTTCAGCTGAGCACACGCAGGGTGGCTTCTTATCAATAACTTGATATTCAGTTCCAGCTATGCGGATGCTGTGGTAAGGAAGCCTTATGGGTCATCAGATCCTAATTTTAGCTTGAAGTTTGCCTACTTTTGTGCATCTTCAGGTGAGGGTGAAAGGCTCAGAGATTTTGCTAAGTGAGAAGTAAATGGATGTAGATTGTAAGAAAAGCAGAAAGGAATATGAAGTGGCTGTTCCTGATGAAATGGGCCACCAATCTATTTAAGGTGATCTGTGGGTCTAGAAAAGCATTACGGATACCAAGAACAACTCACCATGGAAAACACATTCAAAAGAAAGAAACGGGTTCTTCATAAGCAAATGAAGGGGATTCCTATGGTCAGTAGGGGATTGATGTTATATGTGGGGGATCTTCTCTCTTTTATGAGACTTCTATTTCTAGAAAAATGCTGCCTTTCTGTTTGCAATTCCTCACTGTTTTCTGTCACATCTTAAAGAGGCTGTGTTTAAGATTTGCAGTAAGTGTGAATGCTCCTTGGTAGTAAACCAGGAAATACCTGAAAGGAGTGGAACAGTTAATAGGGATTACAGTTATAGTTTGTCTGTAATATCAAGTTATAGGCCTCAGATTCACGTTTAAATTCATAGCTCTTCTTGGATTATAATGTTCTAAAATAAAAATGAAAAAGTTTTTGTTTTGTTTAAGTTTGGGGTTTTTTGCTTTTTAGAGGCATAGTATATTCATGAAAATCACACTCTGGTTTAGGCTATGAAGAACCTGAGGCTCATGGTTGTAATCCATCTAGCCTCTCTCTTTTAGTTTGATATTAAATTCAAAGTCTTTATAATTGCCATTGAATTATGCACTCTTGTAGTGTTTCTACTGTATTGTTTACACTACTCTAAACACTCCTAGTAGTTTCTACTGTGGCATTTAGAAAGAGAAACGTTTCTTACAGAGTTTTCGTAAACATGATTTTGTTGTTTGCATCAATGACACTACCTTATTTGTCAGGTTCTCCGTTTAGTGGAGAATGGGTGTATGCTCACGATAAGTGTATAAGTGTAATAAGTAATAATAAATAAATGCTTGCACAAGCATCATAAAGATCACTTGAAATACTTTTTCTAAGCACATAAGTATTTCAAGTTCATAAAGAAAAAATCATGATTAAAAGTGGAGATCTTGGAAACTTAAATCAACCAAAGCAATTTTCTCTGTGCTGTTTTACCATCACTGGGCTTAAATTTAATAATGAAGTGTTTCAGTGGTTTCATAACCAACCATTCCCATTTAAAAAATAGTTGACCCTGATGAAACTGCAGCACTTGTCTTTTTTTTTAATCTCCTCCCACTTAACACATTTCTGTCTAGACAAAACAACTCTTTTCGTTTAGCCGTCTGGGTAACTTAGTTTCAACTTTCAATAATTAGTCACCTCTTTGAAATGCATTGAAATAATGCATTAGAAATCCTGATATGGAAATATCTCAAAAATTTGAAAGAATATCTTTCAAGGGGCTAATTTATTTCACTTGCTATTCGTTTGTTAACAAATACTTTTGCACGGCAGAGCAATTTATTATGTTAAGGCCCTTTGAGAACAAATTGAATAACTCCAGACTCTGTATCCCTTTTAAAAGAAACACAAGTCCATGGCAATTGAACTACAAAATGAAAGGACAGTCTGTATTGAAATAATACACAAGACAAACTGCTTTGTTTTGTGTTCAGACATAAAATTGTTGAACTTTGAAAAGTGTTAGCTCTGTAGTGATTTTTATAGAGAGCATCATTCTCCTAAAGAACAGGGGAATATAAAATAATTTTAAGATTATTAAGCTCAATATGAAGATTGCAGGGAAGGGGCTGCCTTAGTTTCTGAATAATGCACATTAGCAGTGTTTGTTTTGCTTTCTACCTTTTCTGCTTTACGCCTTGCATTCTTCTTTGTTTCCTATCTCGTTCTTCAGTTTACATTGGTGGAAATTACACAGATAGGAGCTTAGCCAGCTGCCAGGACAAGTGTACATTCTCTAGTTCACCCTTGTCAAGAACTAGTGCTGAATGAATTGTTTGAATTCATGTGTTGCTGTCAACACAGCTGTCCCATACCCCGATGTTTCTTTACTTCAGTTCATATCACTGTTGATACTGATTTGCAGTAGAGACAGAGACTCCTCTATGCGAGCCTCTTCAATTCCAGAGCTGGTCCTCTGTTCATGAGAGAGCAAATGGGCTAGATGAGTTTCCCAATAAATGTCTTTTACAGGATGTTAAGGCTTTTGCTTCACTTTTTAATGAAGAAATACGTGCTTGTATCTCCCTCTTGTGGCATGAAAATATTTTTACTAGAAGTTTTTGATCATAACAGGACCAGCAAAAAAGAGCACTGCCTCTCCTTGCTATTACTCTTTTAATGTTCAGTTCGTGTGATGTTTTAATTGAACTGTTAAGGATTCTCCCAGAGATGCAGTGAAAGCTTCAAGTTAAAATTTTAGCCAGAATTAAGCTCATTTGGTTTGTGCTGTACTGGCAATCAAAAATATATTATTAAAAAGGGCAACTTTGAACTTTTTGTTTTCTTGTGCTGTATTCAGTCCCAGCTTTTAAGGTTTGATTAATATGCCAAGACTATTGGAGTTGTTGTACAACCAGGAAGTATTGTTCAGAAAGAAGTAAAGGCACAGACCTGTCCTTCAAACATGAGGCTTTGCAGCATGCAGAATTCAGCAGCAGCAAATTTTTAGATCCCTACACAACATCTGTCATTGTGGGTCAATAGTTAGGACAGAATAACCACGCATGCAGAGTGACCGGTGCAGTCACAGAGTTTTAGTCTCCCATTTCAAAAAAAGCAAAGCAAGTTTTTAGGGTACCATCTTGTTCCAGACTTTAGAAACAACACCGCAAACAAGGGAAAATGTCCTCTTATTTTGAGTTTTCTATCTGTTTCTCTGGCTGCAGTCCTAAGGATTCACCTATTCTCTGATAGCTTGGAAAAAGATGTGTCCTCATATTCTGTAATGTGACCCAGCAGGGATGCTCCTGGGAACCTTTTCTGGATTTGTGCTGTCGGTTTCTTTTAACTATATGAGATAAGAGGCATCGCCAGAAAGAATGGGTGATGGGCTTAAAAACACTCTGTCTCATTACAACTGAAGCAAGAGTCTGAATTTTCTTTATCCAAGGTGAATGACTTAACAATACAGTTATAAAGTAGATGAGTGTCATCCGGTCTGGTGAATAATTATCATAAGTAAAACATTTTTTAACAGAAGAGGCTGCTAATAAGCTAGTACAGGATTCCTAGTGTGGTAGTAAAGAACATTTCAGGAATCTAAGCATCACTTGGTCTAGGTCAGATAATGTGCAGATCTGAAAAGAAGAGTAATGTCAACAGGGAAAATGTTCTTATTTGCAGTCATACATAAAGGATTTGCACACCTATCAGACAAAGAGGGGAAAAAATCACTTTACCAGAAGCATTCTGTCAAACCTGGTATACCTGGTCTGAAAATTGGGATTTCCAGGACTGGGCACTGCAGGTAAGAGAGACAGGATAATAGCATGAGACCACGGACTCTGTGTGAGCAACACTGTGAGCAGTTTAGGTGTTTTACAGATTAGAACTGTCCTTTTCTGAGGATATTATAGTTATCTCAGGATTTTTGTAAGCCTAAATACTCAGCAGCTACTGTAAAAATTCTTATCATAACTGTCATGTGAGAAAAAACACGGATTATGAGAAGACAAAATCTATATTGAAGTAAGCAGTTTCAATACGTCTTGTCTGAAAAATGTTTTGATGTTGTCAGTTTATCCCTATTCACAGCTTGGTAAGAAGCTAGTTCCTTTTCTTTTGTCCCTGGTATGTTCCGTTTTCTGCTTCTTGTATACAAGAGGGCCATTTGAAATACCATTTGAAATACTATTTGAACTGCAGAAAAAGATACCTAAAAAGCAAAAGAATCAGGAAGTGGAGTCCCTGGAGCAGGGCAGTATGCCAGATGGGAGTTACTAGGGAGAATCACAAATAATGATGCAGCACCTATATAAGCCAGTCTAGGTACTGAACTTTGCCTAATTTTTCTTTTATTGTCAATACATGGGGATTAACATCTCTTTCTCATCTGTTCTGGCAGTACTTCAACTCTGATCTAGATGTTTTATAGGAATGACCTCTGTTCTTATTTCCATAAGGCAGTGCATTATTTGCTAGTAAAATTACGTTGTGACTGATCCCATCTCTATAAAAGTAATATATTTGATCACAAATAACAATGTCAAAGAAAATGGAAAAGAAAAATAATGTAATAAGCTGAAACCATAATATAACAAATATATTGACATTATTTGTTTAGGAAGTTTATTCAATGATCAGTCTAATTTTTCCTACTAAAACTATTAAAGAATATCCTGTGTTCTGTAGTATTCTCTATTCTGCACTATGGAAACTACTACTGCAGATAACCAAGACAAAACTTCACAACCTGACTCTAAGATTCTAGGTTAGCATTTAGAAAAGCCACGTTTGCACTTCTAGATGGACTATGTTGATCCGGAATAACTGGTGTGCAAGAATCAAAGAAGGCATTAAAGCGTTGCTTTTTTTCTATTACTTAGGGAGTTACAGAGCAGGCTCTCCTACTGCCACTGAGGCTGAATCCGTACACAATTTTGTACCTACCTCCACTGGGTGGCAGCCCAAGCTCTTCTCATACCTGAAAGTCACGGCTTTCTCTTTAGCTGAAAAAAAAAAAAAAACCAACCCACAACACAGCATCACCCTCTCATCTCAGCAGTTTGTAAAACTCCTGAGACTTTTCTGTACATCCAGTGAGTCTGGTGTTGGCTTCTTCATCCTCTGGGACTGTCTGATCACCCATAACAAGATGGTCTCTCTTCTGCTAATGGCACTTCAAAATGCGGTTCCCATATCGTGTTTTAATTAGCTGACGACTAGTTCAAGAGAACTGTGTTTTAAAATGAGCACCTCTGGCACGAACATGCTCTACCTCCAGAATTCATTGAAGACTTCTAAGGGATTTAAGTAGCCTATCTGGACATTGAAAGGAGAACCATGTACTACGTGTTGCACGTAGCCTTGTATTTTAAAGCATGTTGAAGCATGACTGAAAAAAATAAATCTTTACAGTGTTGAGATAAAGCACTTTTGATCCTCTCCTCCAGGAAGCTCATGCCTGTAGCTGCAGTCATGACTGTAGTCTGTTCATCTGTCATCTTTCTGAGTCTCATAAGCAGGGTCAATACTTGGATGGGGAGTACGTCCCATCCAAGCAGGAGAGGGACCGGTGTACCCCTCCTGCTCTGCCTCTCATAATACTGGTGAGGGATGCACTGCTAGGATTCCTTCCTTTCAGCCAGTGGGAAACAGAAGTCACAGCTCCTTCAGGTATCGAGGTTCCCATGGCCTTTTCAGGATGGTAAAGAGATACTACAGCATCCTGGATGTGCTGCATAAAAAACAATTTCCTTTAGATACTTGAAGTTTTTCTATACTTTCTGTTGGACACAGTTTCTCTTTCTTCTCTTTATGGTAATTTGAATGGAGTTTACAAAGAGCTGCTTGGCATCACAGCACATATCACATTTTAGCCACTATTTCACAAAAAAAACATAATCACAAGTAAAATTTTACGGTACTCTGGTGTACAAGGAATACTCCTTCCAATAGAAGCCTGTTAGTTTTATCAAAGACATGTAACCTTGGGTTATTTCAGCCTTTTCATAGATTCCTTTAGGAAAGATTGCACAGTTTGGCTACAGAGGATAAATAAGGTAACAGATCCTATTTTCTGTAGACAGGCTCAGTAAACCGTGTATCACTGAAATAAGATACTAGCTTTGGAGTTTGCCCTGGTTTGATCTCGGAACCAAGTCAGTGTGCTAGCAGCTTCAGAGCTGTGTCATGCAAAAAGAGGCATTGTACACCGCTTTTCAAAGTTTTTTCCATCTAATAGACTAGAATTTAACACCTGAGAGATTTACAGAATCTAATCCAGGAAACACTCATAAGGAAAAGAATAATAGCTGAAAAACCTATGTACACCTTAATTGCATTTGCATTAAGGTTAGCGGCCCAGTTTGAGAACCTAAGAATCTTTTTGAAATGTTTTCAGTAGACTTCAGAGATTTCTACTGAAACAGGTGTTTCATGTCAGAAACATATAAATCGAAATAGAAGTTACCTTTAGTTTCACAAGATGAAATTTCAGTTCTGAAACGGAGGTGTTTCTTATACAGCCCTCCTCAGGAGGGTTGTGGGTTTTTTGTTTTGTTTTGTTTTGTTTTGTTTTGTTTTCTTTTTGTTGCAGCCAAGATACAATGAAAACATCCTCTTGCACTAATTTCTTTCTTGCTCTTAATAGATGGGGAGCACCAAAGGCTCCTGCATCACTTTAGTGATGCAAGCTGTCTCAGAACACAATGACTCTGACAGTGGAAGGAGGTGTAGCTGACTGTAGCCGACCAGGAAAGGTAGAGCATTCACACTCTCTCCTTAACTTCACAGGAGTCTTCTTGTACCCAAAAGAGGGATAATTCTTAATTTCTATGACTGATACTATGAGCTCTAGAAAAACTCCAGCCAGTGCAACCTACAGACCAGCAACAGAGGTCACCATGGACATACCACTGATGGTGACTGCGCTGGCTTCCGCCTGCAAATGCAGAACCTAATTTGGTGGCTTTTACTCAGCTTTGCACAAATTATCTGGGGGTTTGCCATCACATCTGTGATGGTGAATCCTGACAGCATTTTGAGGGAACAACAGAACAATTGTGGAGGAGTTTTCCTAAAGAGGAGACCTAGACAGTAATATTTGCTTCATAAAGGGAAGTGAACATGAACCTCAGCCTTTTCTCCAGCTGTTTCAACTACATATGACATTTCTTCCACCCAGAAAAGTCACTTAATACCTGCAATGAAATAATGCAGCACACTGAGGGCTAGAATAAACTTTCTGTGCCCATTGCTTTGTAACGTGGTGTGCTGTCAAAGAGTCTTCTGCGGAAACCAGCTGCACAACCTGGGTTCTGCCTGCATGTGAGTGGGTCTCTGCTCCCCCCCCCACCTTATAAAAGAGAGCTGTCACAGTTAATTCTTGTGAAGAACTTCACAATTACTACCTGACAGATGCCTAAATACGGAGCATGGTTAGTATAATAGTGTAACTAAAAGGACCTTAACAGAACCATTTTTTGCTTTAAAAATCTCTTCTGTCTCTCAGCACTCTCTGTTTTAATGTTCCCATCTTTTTTCCATTTAATCATCATCTCATACCTTTTGTTTCTTTTCATTGGCCCTTCTGGACAACTGTTTTTGGGAAAGCCTTTTTATATATCTCTCTTTTGCTTTCTAATAGATACCATCATCTTTTAAAGAGCAGCCACTCCCTCCCTCAGCTAAGTACTATCTGGCAGGCAACTGGGGAGGAGGAGTGTTCTTTAAAAGGCTTTGAAATTGTGTTGTTAAAAAATATATAAATAAAGCAACAAACCTTTTAATAGGGCTTTGAACAATCATCCCTTTCATTCCCTTATGGCCTTTTATGCTTCTGGCTTGTTTATTATTTAGTGTACATCAAAAAAAAAAAAAAAATTCCAAATGTTTTATGTCAAGCCATTAAGAGTTTATTTGGGTCGAAAATAAATAAATAAATATGGTGCTAGCAGTTGGGACTGTGAGCACACCCACAATTGCCTGGCAGAGGCAACCTATAGGAGTCACATCAGAAGGCCAGAATAAGCTTCAGCGAAAGACCAGAACAAAAGCATCAGCAGTGTTTATTTCTGGTTAAGTACTTTTTCATGAACTTGAGGACTGGGGTAGTTTACCCAGCTTTTGTCTGTTTCAATTTCACCTCACTCCCCCCACTCTTCTTTGCAGCATCACCCCCAACTGTAACTCATGGTAATTACACGGAAAAGGAGGAAGTATGGGATTTTTAAAATCTTTTGTTTTATTTTTTTTTTAACCACCTGATGGTAGCATGTGATTCGTCGGTATCCAGCATCACTTCTGGAGTTACTAGACACCTAACTAAATCCTTTTTGAATGGCCTGCCTGGATTTTTTTTTTATGTATTTAGATTTGGTTCCTAATTGCTGGGTATATTTTGTGAATAACCAGGACTAGCATTTTGTTTCTTTCTACCCCCTTCCACTTTTGTTTGCTAACTCTGCCTGTCATCCACAGAGAATTCTGCAGCAGGCTGGCCTTTGCAGCTAGAGCTCCTCTGTGTGCATAATTTGTATCAATCTTACTTGGTCTCATTTCTCTGGTGTGGCTATTGGGGAGAGTCTTTTCCATTAAATGCTTTATTAGGTTCACATCTTAACTCCTGTGTGACCTACATTTTGCAAATAAACACCAAAACTTAAACTTTCTAAATCTCTTTCTCCAAGAGACTGAAGTATGTGGTAATTTTTGACAAACACGCATACAGACTTCTGTTAAAGAAGTAATAGATTGCAAGAGGTAGATAGGAGGAACTTCTGAGAATCTGAGCTTGACTTTGCTGTCTCAGTTTTGAGACTCAAAAATAAAACAAGCTGAAACTTAATGTTAAGTCGAATGGAGCTACTGACAGTCCAGACCTGTCCAGACCTTAGAAAATCAAGGGAGAGGTGTTCATCTCCAATCAGGCTCCAGAGGACAGTGGCTAATGGGTACTCTTCGATGAGTGCCATTTGATGTGTGGGGCATGGAATGTCAACTTGCAAATGACAACAAGAGTTTCCAGCACGCATAATTTCAGGTGTATCAAAGCCATCAGAGCAGAAATGTACCCACACCACAAAAAACAGAGAACTGTCTCCATAAGAAGGTGACATTTTCACTTTTTGCTCTTTTTACAGTGGTGTTGCTGATTCAGGCTTGTGTGGAAAAGTATGATCTGAATACAATTTTAAATGCTGGACTCCTTTAACTCACATAGTTTGGTAGATTTCCCCATAAAAGCAAGGTTTACCTTTCAAAAACTAGTTACAGGATCAGTAATAGAGACGAGAAAATCAGTCAGATATTTGGACTTAGGTGGCCTGATGTTCTGTGGACCTTGCTCTTGTATACGGCCTTTTGCATGCTGGTACCAACCTACTAAAAAAAAAGGTACTAGACCTCAGAAAAGGCTTAAGAGGAAGACCTGACTGAGGTCTTCTCAGTCTACAAAATGGAGTTTGTAAACCTCCTAACCTCATGGTGGAAATAACTTACCTACCGTATATAGCAGTATTTTAGTAGGCAGGGTATGTGTTCCTGAGATACGGATAATTAAGTGAAACAGTAAGGTTATTGGGAAAGAGGAAGAATATATATATACTGTTTTTTCATATATTACCAACTTCAATGTATTGAGAAGACCTTATAATGTAAACCTGGAATAAAAATAAATCAAATATATGTATATATAAAAAAGAAGTGGACAACTTCCTATTGGCTCTAGTGCTTTCAAACTCCTACATTCTACATTAAAAAGGAAGAGCAACTGTTGTAGTATCTTCAGCTGTCATGGAGAAGTGAAGGCTCATAGTACCGCTTGACAAGGCACAACTCCAGACTGACCAAAGACTGAGTGTTTGTTGTGTGCTGAGAAATAATCACATGTGTTTTAAAAATCTTGATACTTCGACAATTCTACTTGTGAGATTATCACGGAATTGTCGAAGTTGGAAGGGATCTCTAGAGATCATTCACCATCCATATTTTAAAGGCATTGTTTTCAAATATTGATAAAAGAAAAATAGCTAGGTAGTTTAAGGTTTTGTGTATTTCTAGAAAACTTTTACCTTTTGAAAAGTTATATTTTTGTCATCCAATTATTGGTCATGAATGATTCAGTTTTTAAAGTATATAAGCTGTTGAATATTCTTTATGTCATACCCGGAATGATCCTTATTCCTGGAATAAAGGTTTGGAAAAACTTATGTCAAAAACCTGTAAAATCTTATAAACATATTTCACTTGGGCTGAGATCAGAATACATGTTTATTCGGCAGAAGGAGATCCCACAAAAGGAAAAGTATACTAGTGTTTATTTTGCAACATAGTGTGACCGTGTCTCACCTTATCCTCTCACAAACACACACAACAGGTGTTTTATAACACCTGTCTTTTAGACCTTTGAAAACATAAGGAAAAGTATTAACCAAGAGGTAGTAAAAAAAATAATAAAATGCAATCATAGCAAGGACTGACAAGTAGATAAGGAAGAAAGACGGTTTGGATTGGGTGGCAGAAAGAGGATTCCAATGCTGGTCTGACAGTTAAACAATGAAGTTACAATGAGATCAATGAGAATAATTTTTCTCCTTTCGATATCTGGAAATAGTTGTCTGAAATTTATTGTAAGAATAAAGAAAAGCACTGGAGCAGCTCGGTGTGAGCAAAGCCCAGTGGCCACCACAGGAAGAACCATGTCTATATCGTACTTCTCTTTCAACAGAGAGCTGAAGAAATGTTGGTTCTTTGCCAAAGTCTAGCTTTGTGAGTAGCATTTTTCAAATAATAGATAGCTGTAAAATAATGACAGTGAGTGTAGAGTGTTTATGTTTTTAGGAACATTGAAATTATTGAACTGAAATGCAAAATCTGAAATTCCTCTGATTTTTAGAGCGATCCCAAATTACTTTAAGAATTCAGCTTTCAGCTGCGTAATGAGGTAAAGTCATAAACTTGGGTCAGAATCCTCACTTTGAGTTCTGGGAAAACTGAACACTTGAAACTTGGGTATGGCTTTTAGAACTGAGGCCTATTTCTTTAATGAGCCAAAGCAAAACACTTTCCACAGGTGTTTTGAATTTTGCTGGTGAGTAAACCAATCAGTTTCTTTGTGGGTTTCTGTGATCAAGCTGGAACTTCTGAATTACCTTCAGCTGCAAAACCTGGCTTCAGGGATCAAAACCTAGATCCTGCAAAGGTTATAGTGAAGAAGGTATTCTGCAAGTACTACAGCTAACATACCCATTAGTATAAGCAAGACTGGAGATCTGAGAGGATAAAGCAAATATCGTTTAATGGTAAGACGGAGAAAAAGTAACACCCGCCGCCTCCTCCTACTCTGTGCACACACACAACTTGTTTACAAAAGTGCCTTGTAGTGACTGCTGGTGGTGTCACTCCGTCCCATGCCCCAGAGCTATCACCGGGCCTCATGGGAGATGTGACTACAGCATCGGACATGGGACTGTTTGTTCACTCACTTTCTGTGAAGAGAGTTTTGAACTGTGTTTTGAATAGACAGCATTTTCTTTGTGTGGTTGGTAAATAACACAGAGCAAAGTTAGTCAGCAAGTTGCATAGCTTCTGCATTCTGATTCTTTGGAGCCCTTTTGTACCAAGCTTGACAGGATGTTTTTAACAGAATGTGACCTCACTGGGATACCAGAGGTAAGGAAAAAGTTACTGGGGCTGTTGTGGAATATTTTGCACAGAGCTGACCAAAAGTACTGCTTTAAAATGCCTCTTGGAAAGAAGATGGTTTCACGGTGATCCAGTCAACACCTTGTTCAGTGAAAATCAATGTCTTTCACTCTGTAAGCTATAGGAAGCCTTAATAAGATTTTCTGTTTCTCACTTACGGAAAAAGATGATGATTTGCAAATCTCAGAATGATTATGTTCTTGCTCTAGCATGTTGAGCAAAGGCCCAGTTCTAGTGACAGAACACCAAAAACTTTTCTTTCTAACACAGAACAGAATAAGCAGATCAGATCCAGTTGTTCATACCAGTCCTAGAAGCAGCGGTGGGAGAATTGGAGTGGTGACAAACGCAGCAAGACCAGGCAACGGTGACCTTCTGGATACCTGTTCTCCGTCACTAGGTAAAGGTAAGAAGGGGAAAAACACCCAAATCTGTAACAGTGTGTTTTCTGAGTAAGATCTTGTGTGGGTTTTCATTGCAGGTATTAATAACGGGGCCACCACTTGCAGTTTACTTGGAGGTAGAGCAAAGGGGGGCTGTGCACGCACCCCCTCTCCTCCCTCTGCTGGTCAGCACTGGGGAAAAGTGGCCACAGGCAGACAGGGGGACCCTGCACCTTTCTGCTGCAATGGGGGAAACGGTTTCTGTAGTGTGTCGTTCCTGGTTCTAAGCACGGACAGGATGTAGTGATTCAAGGTTTGGGGGCGGTAAAAGAGGAGAGAGAACTCTGAGTGTTCAACAAGTCAGTTTGTTTTTTTTTTAAAAAAGCAAACCTCACAGATATAGTTTGGATATTTATTTATACAGTATAAAAATGTTACAGATTCATGCCGAATGATCTGATTTGTTTATATTCATGGTCCAGAGAGCATTTTATGAAAAATGAAAGAAAAATGCATTATTACACAAAATAGCTTCATGAATAATAGGCATCTTGCTGTTCTGAAATTGAATTAAAAATGTGTGATCTGTTTTACTATGTATACCAACAGAACAACAAAACTTCATTGTTTTTGTGGTAAGTGATTGCTGTTATTTTCCAGACAGCACAGGTGACTTATTGGAAAAAAAAAATTAAAAAAAAAAAAAAAAAGAAATCTGTTTGGAGTCACTGATAGAGAAGCGAGAGGAAATGAAGTTTTCACAATATATTAAACTGTTATTCATATTTAAAGACTTGCATAGCAAAGAATTCTAAAAAAAAGACCTTTAAAATTGGAACATTTTGAGTGCTGTTGATAATGAAAGTGTTCTTTGGTAAATGAGGATGGAAAAGTTTGCTCAGTTGTTTATGAGCTAACTAGAGTTGTCCCTTACTGTAAGGCACATAACTAGAGATTTGGGTTTTTTTTTCTTGTGATCAGTTAGAAAGCGAATGGGTTGAACTTCATGATGCCACAAATTATGTCACTGCTCCTGGGAAGAAAGGGTAGTAACTTTAGCTTGACAAGGCATTTACAGTGATACTTCTATAATGTCAAACTTCCTACTGTACTTTGATCCACTGGCATGTGGTAGATAAGCTGTCAGCTCTGGTGTAATTAGAGCAAATATTTTTTTCTGAAGAAGTTTCTAGCGACAGGCATGCTCTCTGAAGTAGAAGTTCATCAAATGGGAGTGGTTGAAGATGATGAATTTTTATTCACAACTTTGGTATTTGTGTTGCAGTAATACTTCTGGTCTTCATCATAGGTCAGATGACGGGTGTTGTACAATACGATGCAAACATGAGGCAGCAGTTGAATAAAAGAAATAATGTGATAAATTAATCAGTCATTATACACCCAAAGTGCTAAGACTGAGGTTTCTACAGCTGTATATATACTGTTAAGGTTTGTCTAAGTGATGATTTTTCATAGCATCTCACCCGCTACAGGTAAACTGTCCCCAGTAGTTTGAAGTTTGATCACTTTGTAATCTTCAGGCATGGAGAAATTGGCAGGATAGGATAGAGTCTGCTTTATTCCTGAATTTGAACAAGAGAGGGCAAAAGTTCAATAGAGGGAAGCTGTTTAATGTTTATGAAAGCTGCTAGGGATGAACCAGTAGAAATCAGCACAGAGTGCTGAAAGGAAAGTACAGCGCCAAAGCTTTGTGTTTTTATGCTCTACGTTTGATCTTAAACTTTTCCTTTAAAATGTAGTAGAGGCTTACAGTGGCTTACCGTCAATATTCCTGTCCTCTTTGAAAGACAGATTAAAAATACTTGGGATAATACAATAACAGCAGACCGCCTAAAGTAATTTAAGCAGCAACATGTTTTTTGTAGCATGTAATAGCTTCCAGAGAGATTCTGGAAGCCCTATTTTGTGGAATCGTTATTCAAACCAAAGTGTAATACTTATTACATACGATGCAGTGACAAATGCATCTAGCTGACGGTTATGTTGCAAAAAAGTTAGGAGAAAGAGGATAGCTTCTAGGAACTGAGTTTTCACACACTTGAAGATAAAGTAACATTTTTTTTTTCTCATTTTAGATATCAAATATGATTATTAATCATTAAGTGTTTTTTTAGAGGACTTTTCTTTGTATATATACACATATATACAGAGAGAGAGCGAGGGAGAGGCAGACAGACTGTATATAAAGTTGAATTATCTTTTGTTTCACTTTTTAAAGGCTTTGTTTGCTCGTGGTTTCCTTTTGTGATTTAAAGCAAGGAACAGAATCACCGTGTATAGTCCATGCATGAAAAGATCCTTCAGTGCTGAAAGACTGTAAAAGCTCATCTCTGAAAAGCTTCTGTTCAAGCTGCTTTCTGTGGATCTAGAAAGAGCAATCTGCCTGTCCCTATTCTCTTTCCTTGCAATTTAACTAAGTACTTTGAAAACTACCTTGCTATTAAATTGTAATTGTTGAATATTAAAGAACTGCCAAACAATTTACCACCAGATAAAGATGGTATATGCTATTTAGATTTCAATGCTAACTTACAGCTGCTGTCTATGAGCTCAGGGAGAAATTTCCTGGTATATTCAGAGAGAGTAGTACTATACAAATGGGAAAAATATTTGAAAATCCTCTTCACATGTCCTGCTTAGCTTTCATGCTCTTCTTTAAATCGATTATTAGGAAACTGTATGTTGGCAACCCTGCTTTCTTTTTATGTTCTTCATCATGCACGTAAAAGTGACAAGTACTAGACAGAGACACTGCAACTCTTTCTCTCCTGTGTTTTGTGCCATTAGAGTCAGATGGTGTAAGTGTGCGAGTGCCATTCAGAGGGCTGTAGGAGAGGATTAATGCAGGGAAGGGATTCGCTGGTAACTGAAACAGCTATCCACGGTATAAACTGGGGTAGGAAGGAGACAGGCATGTCATAAACTGCTGTTGAGTATCTGATCTATGATACGTTTATTCCATGCTTTTGCCAGTGTAACATTGCATTACAGATCTTGCAAAAATCTCACTTCACAGGAGTAGTGTAAAATCCTGGTTCTGATAAAGTCAGTGGAAATCCTGATGTTTGAATAAGTGGAGAGACAAGGAGATCTATAGGCTTGTTTCAATTTTTTTTTTTTTTTAATTTTTTTTTTTTTTTTTTTTTTTTTTTTTACCTGTGCTGTGGCAAAGGAAACTTAGAAATAATCTCATTTCTTTCATAACACAGGATCCATTCTAATAGTATGGCACATGGGTCATGACATGTTAAATGACAATTTCCATTTTGAGTCCACGTTTCTTACCAAAGGTTTGGATTCAGTTTTGTTCTTCATTTAAACAGAAGTGGAGAAACAACTTCTAGTACTAATTTCACTCATGGCTTTGATTGTGTTTTCAGAAAATCAACTTGAATCGAAAAACTAAACCCACCTTCTTTCCCCAGCTAAACTGATGTCCACACCATTTTAGCACACACATTTTCCCGGTGCCTTCTTCCTATCTCTCTCATTTTTTTGTTGGGTAAAACGGATGTAAGAAGTGTTTTGCGGAGCCATAGTGTAAGTTACATTTACAGTAACTGATATTCTTCATTAGTTGTTGTTGGGAAAGAGCCCTTCCTTTCAAATGCTTTTCCTGAAAAGTATTGCAAAAGTTAAGGTGCTTGTTACAATACTCAATGCTCATGTTTAAAGCAGTCATTGTCGAAGTCCACAAGTCCAGTATTTCTATTGCTTCAATTAAGTTTGTTTACCTGTTAAATTTTATGAACATCTGGTCTGATTTTTTTCTGTAACATATGGGATATAAACCCCCAAAATTTAGAGACCAAAATAATGTTGCTGGAAATGTGTAGTTCAGTGAACTATAATGTTATGCCAGAAGTTTGCTATTTTTATCTCTATCCAGACCAAAGATAGAAGATTACAGCAGAGCTGTTCATGATTAAGGAACAGAAGGTCTATCTTATCACTGAAGTTCTCAGTCTCTTGGTAGATTAATGTTTGATATTTTCTTGATTGTGGTTATTACATTCATACATTCCTACACGTACAGTTATATTACGGAATCACGGAATTGTCAGAGTTGGAAGGGACCTCTAGAGAACATCTAGTCCAACTCCCCAGCTAAAGTGGGATTGCCCAGAGCACATGACTCAGGACAGGTGCCTGGATGATATTATATTATAATTTTGTCCTTTTCTGAAGCTTTTGATTTATTTATTGGCTGGATTTTAAAAATTCTTCCCTGCAAAGTAGCTATGCATAGTTGAATTATCCTATCCATATAGTTGGTGATTGTGTTTGTTAGTTGTTTGAGTCAGGGGAAAATTTTTGCATTCTTGGTGTCTGTGTGTACAGGGGTGACTTCCAGCTGTTTTGCATTACCTGTTACAGAGGTACCTGTCATTTAACTGTAAAACTGTGTGTTATCTTCAAGCACGTATCAAAAGATTGTGGTCTTGTGTCCAGATGGAAATAGCAGTAATTCAGTCAGTGGTGATCAGCAAGCTAGATAGTTGCACCAGTGAAAATACCTTCATACAAACAAAGAAGCTGTGACATTTGCAGCAGAAATTGAGTTAATTAAGGTTCCTTACCTGTAATTATGTTATCAATCTGCAGATTGAAAAATAACCTAAAATAAATTAGAGCAAATAAATCTAAAGATAAATGCAGGCAAATAAATTTTAACTTCAAATATATCTTTCAGGAGCAAAAGGACATCTTAAGGAGTAGGTATGATTCTGGGAAATGTACTCTATATCACAAGAAAACATCAGTGTAATGGTTTCTGTTTTGGTGGGTTTACCATTTAATCAAGCATACCTATAGAGGCAACTTGGCTTATAAGGTGCTTAAAGGATCAGAAATGGTATTTTTCCTGAACTATGTTAGTTTGGATGGTATAGCTGGGTGTTTTTTTCTTTTTTTTTTTACTTTATCCTGGAATTCTATTCGGAATTTTTTACTTGTCCTTTTAATTGTGTAGCTCAAGTCAATACTGGGCTTTTCATTTTCTCACTTTCTTATATGTCAAGAATAAATTCTAGACTGCAATCTCTCCTTGATATTCTTTACCTTCCACTGAAGTAAACAGGATACTGAACTCAAGTCTTGAGTGCCTTACATAACCTGGTAATAGAAAAAGCATGGTTATATGGGGTGGCCTATGTATTTCTAAGGGGTCGATATTAACATTATCACCTTAACTGTAAACCCAGTAAGTGTGAATTCAGTTTTTGTAGTGATTATATTTACCAGCAAAGTAATTTCTGAAGACATTTATGTTTTTAACAAGCCTCTTCAAAAAAACGAATCTTGTGTTTGGCTCTACTCTGCAGAATAACTCTTTTATGAACAAATTGTACTAAATCAAAAAAATCTTCCATAGTATAAATTTGTGTGTACTCAATATACTGCAAGGGGATATTAAGAATAGGCTTCACAGAATAGAAAATATTTAACAAGTGCATAACCTTCTGTCCTGGTTTCCAGCAGGGACAGGGCTGATTCTCCCCTGTCTCTATCTGGCACAGCTATTCCGCCCCATGTGCGCCAGGCCCAGGGGCAGCAAGGAGCTAGCCGGGAAGGGGAGAGGCCACAACCGGAAGTGGGCGTGGTGACGTCACGGTGTAGGCGTATATATGGACGGGTGGCGCCGGGGTGCATCTCGGAGGTGGCGGTCAGGGCGGCGCGGGCTGCGGTCGGTATCGTACTGGTGTTTGTCTCCTCCATCTGTGTTACTGTTTCCCTGCAATACCTGCTGTTCTGGTAAACAGTTTTTATCTCAACCCATGAGTCTGCCTTTTCTTTCTCATCCTCTCCCCGCCGCTGGGGGCAGCAGAGCCAACGGACTGCCACATGGCGCTTTTGTTGCTGCCGAGGCTAAACCACAGCACCTTCCTTATTCCTTTTGTATATTAAGGACACATCTCAGTTTTAATTGTATGTACTAGGTCTTCCCAGCACTGTGGAGATACAATGAATAGCAGTGTTAGTTGACTATATTATTTGACTATTGATTGGGGATTTGATGTTGGTCCAGAAAAAGAAATGAGGCTTTCTGAAAACTTTTTATTTGTATGTATTTTTAACAATACAATTTGTATCTATCTACATGAGTATATGAATATATACAAAACGTTTTGACATTTTTGCAGGAAAATACTTGGGAGCTCATTGATATTTTTCATGAATTTAACAAGTTAATATTCACATTAATTTTGTTTCAGGAATTAAGATGTTAAACTTAATTAAAAAAATGTTTAATTAAAATTGGATAGAATATGGCTAAAAGTCTTAAAAAATACTAGCTGCAGCTTTAAACAGCACGAAGCAGAAACCAATGTCATTTCCCATGAAACTGACTCACAGAAATATTTTATCTATTTTTCTCTAATAACTTTATTAGTCGTGCTCCTATGGAAGTGTTAATCATGTGATTTCATGTGTCAAAAATATTCCATTTTGCTAGCAGATTTATACTACTTCAGAGAAAATGTATGAGTAGAGATTTTCTGATAGCTTAATGTTGGTGGTAAAGATGTCCACAGAGAATGTGAATGCTTATACCTGACATGCTTACACCAAGGTTTCTTGAAAAAAAGTGATTCAGGGTAATATGGATTTTAATTCTTGACCAACTCAATTGCATTGTATGATGAGATGACTGGATTTGTGGTTAATCCATACATCGGGTAAACTTGGTTTGTTAAGGAGCTTTAATGAATCTCTAAATGTTGGAAGAGTTTCCCTTACAGTTAGGCAGTAGAAATAGCGCTGAACTACTTTCTAAAGGCAAAGTATTATTTTCACATGGGCAGTAAAGGGAAAATATAAAAACTTGGCATTATAGATGAAATGTGATGGTTTATCCAGGTTTCTGAACCTCCTGTGCCTGCTGCAAAGATCCTTCCTGCAGAGCAGCCCTTGCCATCACTCCTGGGATGCTGGAAACTTACCTAGTACAAGTTTTTGATGGGGACAGTGAATACTGTTGGTAGGGAACTGCTGGCCTATGGTTTCTGAACGGTGCCTTGGTTTGATTTGATAGTTTTATTCTTTTCCACTGAAATTCAATGTGAAATTTTTGCTTAGGAAGTAAGTGTCAGGGAAGTAATAAGAAATCTGACACGTTTTTGTTTGGAAGTGAAAATAGTAGAACAAAGGAGGTGGTTAGCAGACATTTGTAAGCCTATCTTTTTCTTGTGCCAAATCTGAGAGACTTTACAAAAATTATACTGTTGCTACCCATTGTTATCTCTTGTAAAGGTCACAGTCAAACTTGCTAGTGCGTATGTACCTCGTAAAAACTCTAGAACTTGGGGGTTTTGAATGATTCTTTAATATTTTAGAAATTACATTCAGTTGACTTCTGTATTATGAAATCTTTAAGTACTTGGCTGCAAGTGTAACAAAGAAATAGTGTGCATAATCATTTCTGTGATTATAGTATCTTCTGTCCAGTTACAAAAAATCTATATGGAAGGAAGAGAAAAGGCAGCACATCCTGTTCACCTGTTGATATAATCTTATGGCTACTGCTGTCACAAAGGCATCAGGTTTATTCAGTGTTTTCTGGATGTCAGATTTCATGAATGAAGTAAATGAGGCACAATGGACAATGCTGACTAAAGATGAGAAGATAAGGCTTGTTCTTGTGGAAAAAAAAAAAATTAGATATTTTTGTATTAATAAAACTACTTCTGTTTCTGAAACAATACTAGGGTTGCCAAGAATTTCAATGGGTTAATACAGTTGGATTATGATGATATTCTTGGATGGCTTTTGTTTTTTGTTAATCCAGGGATCTAACACTATCCAACACTCCATCAAAGATGTATTGCTTTTGGCTGTACTTTTAAACTCTTTTGTAAGTGCTGCCAAGAAATTGGCATCCCTTATTTAATCAGCTGACAACCTGAGAAGTGCTTATATAGGTCCAACAACCACATCAGAGAATGACTGAATGAAGACAAACTTGAAATTCTGAGTTCCACATGTTTGAGACGCAACTGATTTATGCAGATAAAATCTTGGTTTATCAGTGTTTGTGTACTCATTTCACTTGCATGTACTCTTCATAGAGCATTCTTTTGGTGATGTGCTCCCATTTACACCTGGATATTTGGTTACTAGTCTGTGGTGATTCTGAAAGAAAACTACGGCAGACTGAACCCCTCTGTAAGATGTTTTTTGTGCTGTGTAGACATTGTTACATATATAATCTACAGAGATATAGTGAACATATTAAAGATACTTCAGTATGATAAATCAGTGTTATTCTACTTAAAATGACTAAAGAGCAGAAATTCTTTCCTTCTTTTTGAAACTTAACAGGATGCAACTTTCCTTTCTGTTTACCTGGACTACAAGAGAGAGAAGTACATTGTCCTCCTTTTTAGTATGGGAACATGCCTCAAACAAGACATACCTGGAATCTAACAGGTTCCACCTTCAAAGGGAAAACATATATAATTCTCAGCACGCTAAAATGAAGGACTGAATCTTTAAATTATTTCTCTTTTTGCCCAAATATCAAGTAGATTTATTCAACTGGGAAAAAAAAAATGGTCCTGAATTCTCAAAGTACTTTTGTGAAATAACATGTATGTTATGCATGTACAGTGACAGAGGGAAAGGAAGAAGCAGAGATAGATTGCCAAGGACATTCTGAGAACATTTATTGATTGGAAACAAATCACTGGATTTTGTTTTGTTTTGTTTTGCTGGGTTTTTTTCTTCTCCATATTACATGAAGTGGTCTCTGTCTGGGTGTAATTTTTACTTTTTAGTGCCATCTGCACCTGTGGCCTTTGGACTTAATGTTTATGACAGATGGACTGGACTGTGTTTGCACCATTTAGTGTATAATCCTTCTGTATGTATCTATGCCATGCTAGGCAGTGGCACTGGCCCAATGGGCATATTTATTAGTGCAGACTTCCTGTCTGCTTCCATTGTTCTGTTGCAGTGTCCTTTGAGCCTAACGGACCTTGCTTTGTGCTGGGCCCACCTACAAAATATTGTTCTTCATTCATGCCAGATTATCTGCTGCAGGCTCCTTTTTTTTTTTTTTTTTTTTTTTTTTTTTCTTTTTTTCCCTCTAATGCATTTGCCAACTAGAACGCTTAAAATGGATCAATTCCATATCGTAAATGCTCTTCCTTTCCTCTCAGCCTGTGAGATTTGTTTTGGAATGAGCTCGCTAGCTTTGTTCGCTGGTATTAAGATGCTTGATAATAAGGGAGAACCCTTTCCTCTGAAAAACCTTACATCCCATGCTACCTGAGCTCCCACTCTACTGGAAGTGGAAGTTACTCCCAAAACAGCGGTGCCTCCAGTAAAACAGAATGTAATAAATGCTTCCCTGGCTGTAGGAGCCTGCTGACCCATGGCTGGCAGCCTAGAGCTGTGCAGTACGTCCCATTCCTGCTGACTTCATCGACACTGGGCAGCAGGTGTGAGGAAAAGGACAGGCTACTATTGCACAAGAAACGTTGCCTTCTGTATCAGTAGAGCAGCAAAAACAAAATGCCAAGCAAATGGAAAAGTATGCAATACTTGGGCACTGGCAATTTTAGAGTTTTTTGAAGGTTTGTGAGCCTAACAATCGACAGATGTGATATGATGGTAACAAAGGACAGTTTGGTATCGTTCATTTATTGCATGAAATCATGAGATTGTTTCTCTTAAATTTTTATGCCTATTACAGAAACGCATGGAACGAATCTCACAGTTTATCTGTAGTCATATCAAATGAGTGGCAAATTTCAAACAGACATTTGAGAATCAAAAGCTCGCTTTTCTAACCATCAACATATATAATCCTAACAGTTGAAAAGGATTTGAAAATATTTCTATAGAAACTAATCATGCCCTTGTAAACTCTCTATAGAAAGATTGATTTAGCTCTATAACTTCTCACAGCACATAGCAAAACTATGCATTCTATGCTTATATTAGCATGATCACGAGGGAAGGAAGCATATTCATCTGGATTCTAACAGGGATAGTTTCTGGAGTGGGTTTACCTGCCAATCAGATTTCTACAGGTTGAGATTGAAGTCCTGGGAGGAAGGCATGTCATTTCATAAATAAGAAAACCAATTATCAACAACATTTTCATATCTAAAAAAGTCTTCTTTATAATACTATTATAAAGCTGTTGTTGTGGTTTAACCCCAGGTGGCAACTAGGATGACACAGATGCTTGCTCATTCTTTCCTCCACCCCAGTTTGGATGTGGGGGAGAATCAGAAGAGTAAAACTGAGGAAAAAAAACTTGTGGGGTGGGATAAAGACAGTTTAATAGGTAGAGCAAAAGCTGCACGCACAAACAAAGCAAAACAAATATTTCATTCACTGCTTCGCATGGGCAGGCAAGTGTTCAGCCATCTCCAGAAAGCAGGCCTCCATGACACGTAGTGGTTTCTTGGGAAAACAAATACCGTAACTCTGAACGTCGCCCTTCCTACTTCTTTCCCCAGCTTTATATATTGGGCATGACGTCACATGGCATGGATTATCCTTTTGATCAGTTGGGGGTCAGCTGTCCTGGCTGTGTCCCCTCCCAACTTTTTTTTGCACTTGCAGACTACTCCCTGATGGGTAGTGTGAGAAGCAGAAAAGGCCTTGAGAACTTAGAAAAAATCAAAACCAGCAGTGCTCTATCAACGCTATTTCTTGTCCCAAATCTAAAACATAGCACTACACCAGCTTCTGGCAAGAAAGTTAACTCCATCCCAGCTGAAACACTGACAACTGTACAGTAAAAAGAAAAGAGGTTATGCTGGCAGATTCATGATTGAGAAGTAGAAAAAGGAAAAATTCTTTTTTCCTTTTCAGCTATTTCAAATTTGGCATTTCTGGTTTTCAGTAAAAACTTCAGCTATAAGATATCTCTCTAGATTGTGTAACTGAGTGATCTTGGGCTTGGGAAGAAAGTATGTTGAAGTCCATTTACAAGTACTCATGTATGGTTTTGAATACCTTCTTTTTCCATTCATCTTTAATGCTATTGACTAATCAATTTTGAAGATCAAGTGCCCAAATTAAAATGGTGAAATTCCATACAGACATTTTTATGAAAGAATGTGTATATTTTCAAGCCTGAATTTAATATTTAAACATGATTGAAACTTGAAAATCTCGGGGCAGAATGTTTGGCAACCATCTTTCACACCCCACGCAAGGAATTTTTCTTTCCTTTTGTGATATCTGAAAGAGTTTCATTAATTCAGCCTCATAGTTACACATCTAGAAGAAATATTTTGAAGAATCCAGTGTAGAAAATGTGCAGGCTAGTTGTGTTCAAATCCTGTTTAATACCCTTCAATTTGAATTACTTGTGTGACGGTTCTGAAATTTTTTTTCCTGCATTTGCTCTGGCAGTATCACATTTTGTTCCTGATAGATTATTGCTCACCTACTGCATGAAAAAGCATTTTTTTAAGTTGCTTTTCCCTGCTGCCAGTCAGTGCAATGATGAAGTAGCTTCTCAAAATACCATAAAATCTTCATTATCTCTTTTTTGTAAAAGACATTTTATAAAATTTAAGGTGAGAGCAGAGGCTGGTGCAGAGGTATATCATAGAGGAGACAGGGTATTATTTAGTGATTATTTTTTATTTTGCCTTTCTTTCCTTCACTTTATGGAGTTCATAGCCACAGTTCAGTGCAACAATAGAGATATTATCCAAGTTTTCCAGGACAGAGAAGTAATTTTCTGCCACAAAAGTCTGTTGCGTGATAAGATTAGTTTTAGGGTTATTGTAATATTTGAGCTTCTGATTGGAGCCCTCTGCAAATAATGACCTAAGGGGTTGTGTCATCATGTAGACAAGCTACATGACCATTCAGCTGTGATTATCATAACTCCAGTGTCAGTAATGTACAGTGCCCCAGAACTGCAGAGCTAGGTATCATGTCCTGCAAATGGAATTATTCAGTTAATCACGGAAGAGCCCGGGGATGGAGTTGGTGGAGGCACATAATAGCAAGGTTATGTTTATGAAGGATATGCAGCCTAAATCTCCCAACTGTGAGGCACAGGAGGGACAAGTGTTATGTGACAGCCTTCCCTTGAGGATCATCATCGTATCCCTTCCCTAGACGTTACCTGACTACTAGCCAAGCCAATATATCATGCCACCATCATCTACCCTTGCATCTGCAGGGTTGCATTTAGAATTCAGACAATCAAAGGGATTTCTCATTACCCTGAACTGCACGTTATCTGTGAACACTGGAGAGTCAACCTTATGTGGTCTTGACTGAATTCACACTTCTGTTAGAGGAACTGTAAGTCTAAAGAGCTTTGCAGAACATCCAAACTGGACAATAACTTAACTACATGTCCTTGGAGACATGAACGAGGAGACTGCAGTCATCTGCAAACTCTAGCTCAGGAACAGAATTTTCTGTACAGAAGCCTCCTGTCTCTGCATGCACTTACTGAAGATGCAGTTTATTTAAATATTATTACATATAGATGGATATGTAGTATTATTACATATAGATGGATAGACTAGCTAGAATCCTCAATCATTTTCTGTCACTGAAGCCATTCTCACCTATTTGTCCTCTGGTATGGTGGAGCTCCTTATTCCAGGCCTCCCACCTCCTACTTTTTCTTATTACAATAATTTCTCCATAGCTGCAGCCTTTTTCTTATTTGGTCCATCATTTTTCTGGTGGAAGAGAAATCCACATTTGTGGTCTCACAGAAAAGACTTCTTCAATGCTGGTGTCCAGCAAGCTCTGGATCAGTTTTATGTCTAGTTTTATGATAATCTGCATTTGCAAAGAGACAGGACAGTGCCCTTGCGATTTTTAGGGATTGTATTCTAGACAAGATTTCCATACTGGAAGTAGATAAACTGGTTTTCCCTATCCATGATTTTTCCAGGGTTCAACAAGTGGATTTATTTAACTTGCTAATGCCCCTAGGCATGTTTGAGTCTGATCTTTGGAAAGATGAAATCACAGCATCTTTAACCAGCTGGGGGATTCCACTGGTGTCATTCATTGTAAGATCCATCGGGCAAACCAGGCTGCTCTTTTTACCTCCTGAAATACCACTTGTTGCTTCTAGATCACCTGTGAGTTCTGAAGGCCCCACAGACAAAAGAGGCTGCAGGTTACTCTTGAGCCACACCTGGCACCTCCTGGAGTGTTTCTGAGCAGTGGGTAGTGGGAGATCTGAGAATTTCTGCTTCTCCACCAATTTTCTTTCCTAATATGTCAGTACATAATGCCTATGCTTTGTTCTGTCTTTGCAAGGTATTTTTATCTTTAATGCATTTCTGGTGGCTTCTGTGGTTTTTTTTACAATTATAAAATAATGTTGCTGCTACTTTCCTCTAAAAGTTAGACTCAGCTTATTCATTCAGAAAGCATACTAAAACACTGAATAACTGTTCCTGGTTGAAACTGAAAGAAAAATCTGCGTATCATTTATGAATAAACAGTATAAGACAATGTCATTTGTTCCCTTTTTTGATATTTTGGATATAAAATATTTGTTCCCTGTAATTTTTTTTGTTTTTATCTTGTAGACTAATATATCAAATGACTATATATAAGAAACTATTCATTTTGTAGCAAAATTATTTAGGAATTAAGGAAAGCAAATGCTAGAAAACTCCTAAATACTAGGAGTATACTCCTAAAACACTGTTAAGAAAGTAAAATTAGTGTATTGGTAGAAAGTTTTTTTCAGAGTTTCCTGCAATATCTATCTACTTAAAGGGTTTTTTTGTTTTGGGGGTTTGTTTTTTTGTCTGTTTGTTTTTGGTTTTTTGCTTACAGACCTCCAGTTTTCGTGGGTCTTGGCTCTTATTTTGTTAGGTATCACTGAATCCTGCCTATGCCCAGACTCAAAACACACATCCTTCTCACATTCACTTTACTCCTTCACCAATAGGGGGAGGGAGTTCAAGTTGGTGCCTAGGTAAAATGGTAAAAGTGTGATAGATTTTACAAGAAAATTAGTTACGTTACAGTTATATTATTAACTGCTAATTTTTACTTTTTAAAAACAGGGATGTGGTCCTAAATTAAAATAAAACATGTGTTACTTAATTTTAATGACAACATAGGGTATTGCACACAAAGAGGTTCCTGTTCCATTGAGATGTTCTCAAGAAAAGCACTTTGAGGGAATCTGTGGTTACAGTATGGAATAACATGGAAGGGGAGACTGAACTATTTGGAATCAGTTGTTACTCTATATAAAAAACTGATATAGACAGAATTTGATCAGTCTTATTAGCCAAACCCAGTAAGCAGTCTAACAAAAAAATGTGGTTTTGTGGTAGTCTTCAGTGGTAGGAAAAACAGTTTTTCACATGGTTGACAGCCTCACATGCAAACTTCACAGCACAACTTCTGCATGTGATTAAGATCATTTGGGCTCTCTGTGGGATTATTTCATTTGTCCCCCTCGCTGGTCTGAATCCTTTTCTTCTGTCCCTTAGTTGTATTTCTATTCCACCAGTTAATACTGTGATCAGTGAGGATGAGAGAGTAATTCATCATTTCGTACAGGTATTATGTCTTTCTTCCATCTACCTCCATGTTTTCCCTAAATCCTGTGATTGCTCAGTAACTGGCAAGAGAGACAGATGGAGGATGTCACACCTACATATAAATGATGAAGCAATGATGGCTGCTGGCCATTGACTTGCAGTGACAGAGGCATCTTTAACTTGTACATCAAAGGAACCTTTTTTAAGGATAGTGTCACTATCACTGGTTGCTGAAAATGGAAAAACAGATCCTCAGCTGTCATGTACTCTGTCATTGATCCACCGTGCTACAACAGCAAGCCAGTTACACAGCAAAACTATCACATAAAACAAGCTAAGCCAAAAAAAAGTAAGAGATTAAGAAGGTATGTAGAGTACATATTGAAAGTGTCTTGCAAAATGTAATATCAGTACAACAATCTGAAATCTGAAATATATCTTTCAGATAAGATAAATTTTAAGGCAGCCATTGTTGTACATACATATTATCAGAAACCTGGATTTGAGAATACGTGACTTAACTGAACCTGATATCAAAGTTGAGTTCTTTGTAATATTACTGACAGATTTTCTGAGGATCTAGATAATTCAGGGAAGGTGTGTCCACAAAATCATAAGCTAAACTTGTAGATAAAGACTTACCCATATGAAAAGATAGCTGTTCAGGTTTCTGTTGGAAAGAAGATTTCGAAGTATGACTTTAAATCTGCACCATTGACTGCTCATAGATATGCTAAATAGTATCTTTCTAGACTAATAGTTTCTTCAATTTAAAATGGTAGCTGCACTATGATTTCTCCATTCCTTAAGTGAAAAAATGAGGTGTATTTACAGGGACTAGGAGAGAAAGGAAGGTCTAAGACTAACTAGAATGTCCTTTAATTGATCAAATTGATTATAGAAAAGTAATGTGTGAATTCGCATGAAAAATAAGATTTTTGTGTGTGTGAAATAAATGTAAAGGTGGAGTTAAAACAACCCCCTCTTTTTGGTACTCTCATTTTTTTTTATAGAATATATATTTTCTTCCTTCTGACTACTCTGTATTCATTTCTGTTAATTTTCATCTGAAAGGTTACATAGTTCACTGCTTACTGACATAAAATGCAGTAACTCTCAGAGATTGTCCCACTGATGCCTATGAAGCTATTTGCAAGAGAAACTGCTGGCCAGAGTAAGCAAGGGCTGTGTTAAAGTGTTCAAATGGAAGATAAATTTATGTTTACTTGATATATTCCTGTTCTTTATCACTCCTCTTGTTTAAATCCTTATTTCTTCTTCTACTTACACTGCTAACTCCTAACTCTGTTTCTTCTTCTTTTTTATTTTTCTCTTTCTCTTTCCTCCTCCTAATGTTCCATTTTAACAAGATTTTGTGAGTCACACTGATTCCAGGCAAACAAGCTGCTGTACTGTAAAATAAATAGCCTTGAAATGCTACAAAGTAAATCACTTGCCTTCAAGATTAAGCTAAAATGTTTGCTTCAGCTTCATGTCTGAACATCCTTCCACTTAACCAGATGATAGCAGACTTTTTGCCAACAAAACATATCTTTACTAAACCAGGGCCATCTTTCATTAAGAACAGAGCAGTATGATGCCCTCTGCCATTCAAAACATGCCTCTAGCCCTATTTATTTATGAGGAGATTTGTGCTGGATACAAACTGATCATGAATGTTATCCAGCTTTATATAAGACATCACATGGTATTGGTAATCTGATACAGGGTTTTAAATGGATAGCTACACTGCCAGTTTTAAGTGCCAGCATTTTTTTTTTCTATTTTTTTTTTCCCTTTTGCTATCAAGTGGTAACATGTACTGCTAAGAAATACTCTAGCCTTCGTTGAGTTTGTGCCTCCTGCGGTAGAATTGCCATGTCTTTATTTTGCCTTTTATCTTTATTCTTCTGAACAAAATAAACTATTCAGTATTCCCTGGTGCAGCATTCTGGAAGTAGGTTGTTTTTGGAAGAATAATTTACATTTTATTCCTTGCACCCATATTTATTTTTTCTTCACAAGCTTTTGTTTCAGCAATTTTGCTGTATGTTTATTAAAATAGATATGCTTTACAATTACAGGTCTGGAGAGCCTTAAGAAACAGATATTGTTTCAGACAAGAAATATTGACTTTTATTGGCATTTATTCTTATAGAATTCTATTAGATCATCTCTACTTGAATTTGTAAACCTAGAGAATCAGCTTTATTTGTGGATTAGCTATGTAATTGGCATTCACCTCATGCAGGCATGGAAAAACCTAACCTGGTGTGAGAAACCTGAAGTGTGACCAACATCTTGAATTTTTGCTTTGCAACATAATCTAGAGGATGGATGAGCATTAACATGGAAAATGTAGCCTCTTTTTCCCAGAGGGCACCTTTGTGTTATTGTGGCTGAAATGATTCATGTACTGTATCACTTTGATCTAAAGTGAAAATCCGATGAACACTTGTTTGAGTATTTTAAAGGTAAAGATAGTAGCTTTGATCAATTTCTTGAATCCCCAGTTCCTTAAATCATTTTAGGACAAGTTAAACTATGATTCTGAAGCTGGTGTGTCCATGGTTAAGGGAAGGGAAATTGGCTAATTTGTGCTTGTACTTACTAGAAAGTAGGTAGGGAAAAAAAAAACAACAAAAAAAAACAAAACAAACAAACAAAAAAAAAACAACAAAAAAAAACCCAACACCAACAGAAAGGAACATTTAAAAAAGTGGAAAGAACTTATCTGAAAATTTTGTAAGAAATTAGATGCTAGTACAGATGGAGGTGTCTCAAACTAGCATTTCAGCATCCAATTATTTATCAAATATTCATTTACAATTGAAATAACTTAAGGGGAGAGGTGACTTGGAGGGGGGTTGGAACTGCTAAGGAGAATTGTATGCTGAATATTTCCTTATACATTGCTCCTACTATGAGAGAGATCTGTAGTTTTGTATGCTTCCCTAACTTCATGCACTAGAGAAATTGAATAGCATGACTGAGTTTAAAAGGGATGACATTAATGTGAAGTCTAAGGATTCTTTATGTGCATAAAACCATGGTGTTTCATTCCGTGAACAGCTGCTAGCCAATAAGCCTTTTAAAAAGCCTTTTGGAGATGACACTGAAAATCCAGAGCTCACACTCTTACTGTAGGATTTGTACACTGAATTTTCAAAAATAGGGCACCTCCAAATACATGCTGAAGTGTAATCTAAATGCCTCTTAGTGACCCTACATTATATTAGTTGTACACCCAACATGCCACTGCACTTAATAAAACTTTACTTTGTACCTTAACAGAGAAGTTGTACAATATTATGGCAATTAAATATAATTAAACATAATTGTCATGGTTTTGAGAATGGTTTCAGTTGGTAATTTCATTGTCCAAATGTATATCTGTGTAAACTTGGCTATAGGGTATTTTTACTCTAGGTTTTGTGCAGGCTGCAAAACTACCACAGTCTGTGTGAGCACAGAATGATGTATGTATTAACATGCCCACTGGTAAAGTTGTGTTAAAGTTTCCTTCCGCTTAGCTGTTTATCTTGAGGTTGTGTCATAAGTTTTCTGGGGAGGCTCTTCATTTATACTCTACCTGCATTGCAATTCTGGTTACTGATTAGTGCTATGATACAACAAATAAACAATAAAACCAGTAGATTTTCTTATAGTTTGGGCAATTCCTGAAGATTCCATAGTAGCACTTTTCGTTTTCTGGCAGATGGAAAATGGTTACCTTTTGGAATGGGCTGCCCAGGAAAGGGGTTAAGCCACCATCCTTGGGGGTATTTAAAAGATGGGTTGACGTAGTGCTTAGTGACAGCGTTTAGTGATGGTTTTTATCAGGGTTGGGTTGATGGTTGGACTAGATGACCTTAAAGCTCCCTTCCAACCTAGACAATTCTGTGATTCTATCTTAATAATTAATAGCTTTCTAACAGAATCTTAACAATTAAAAACATGACCATGATAAGTCAGAGGAAAACAGAAACAGCCTGTTTGCAATGCATGCAACTGAACAAATATATTCAGAATGAAAGTAAAATGTTAAAAAGCTCCTTTTTCTTTTTGTCTTATATAAAATTTTCTAGGATCTTAAGGACATGAGTGCCAGTTCCAAGCCACCACAGATGTTGAGGAGGGATAGAACTACCCTTAGAAAGGAACACCATATTTGAGGGTTTCTGTGGTTGTACATCCACCACTAAGGCCTAAGGAACCACAGCTTAGTCATGGAGAGATGAGTGTGAGTTGCTAAAGGTATTACAGCCACCTGACTATCATACAAATATAAATACAGTCAACATTTATCTATATCTCAGCAAGACATTTTAAAATCTGTTTCATTTTTAATTAAGTTAAAGCTATTTAAACTGTAACGGTTTCTAGGACTGGTGTTCTACATGTCCTGACCAGTGCATGTGAAGAAAAATTATATTCCACTTCAATGAAATTATAAAACATTTCCTTGAGATTTGATCCTGTTGCTTAATAGCATTGTCTCATCTTATGGACAACTTAGCTAATGCGGGTGTAATCAGAGACGGCTGTTGCAGCTCATAAGTTAGAAATACATCAGTTAGGAATGTAACAGCTGCACATTCTGCTTAAATTTTGTCATTATATCTTGAAGTATAAACATTCAAAATCCAGTTTAAAACAGAACAGAAACTTCCGCTAAGTGACTTTCAGTACTGAAATGGTATTAACAATAAAAATAACGATACATAACTGATGGATTCCATTATAACAACTGTATACTACTTGCTAAAAATTTGTCCCATTGTGTCTGATTACTATAGTTATCAGGGCAGGAGAGAAGAGCCTTAATCAAAGTCTTAAAATATATTTTGTGGTTCCTTTTACATACTTGATTTGCCTCTTGTATGCAAATATCATGTTTACTCCATATTTGAAAGGCATCTCCTATCAATCTGCATTGATCTTATTTTATTTTGCAGATTGACTAACTTGCTTTGTGTAAATTATGCTGTAAGGACAGCTTTAATGGTTGAATTAGATGATCTGTTCACTTTTCACCGTACATCTTATTAATCCAAATGTATGGTAGCCAGGCTTAAAACCAGTAACTACAGGTACCTTTTCAGCACAGTGCTCAGGAAATTAACCATGGAGCTCTCATTATCATTAATGGGTGCTTAGTGGGTAATTTACTGTACACCACACTTAAAACATACCCCCCAGGGTGCTCACCAGGCTATGTGGGAGATTCCTCCATGCTGATAGTATTGTAATTGCATTTTATTAGATCAAGCGACAATTGAAAGATGTTGATTTCCATGACATCTATGCCTAGCTCTGATTCAAACAGAAAACACACACACACACCTGTGTTCAGTATCAATTAGCTGTGACAGCAAGATAATCCCATCCAAGAGTTCTGGCAGAAAAATACAGTAGAAAAAAGATGTACTATCAGTCTTTCTAATTTCTCATAAACCCAGATGATTACACAGAATATCTTATTTTTATACTAAATATTAAACATTAAAAGCATAAACTTTCAAATTAACTGTTTAGAACTTTGGAACTGCTCTTACAATTTTTGTGTAGCCTCATTATGCATGTATTTTCACTTACAAAGGGAAAATGAAGAAACTAAGATAGATAAACTGGAGCTCAGAAACTTACATCTGTAAGAAGCTAAAGTTTTCCCAGACAAAGGTGGGAAAATTTCCTGGAATTCATACTCCAATCAAAGAAGAAAAGTTGTTGGGAATGCTTTCAAATTCTATTCTGATATTGAATTTAAAAAGAACGTTTTCTTTAAACAGAAAACTTACAATGAAAGGGGGGAAAGGCAAACCAACAAAGAATCCTGTGCTTTGTGGAACAGAAAACAGGAATAAGGCAAGACTTAAACTTAGTCTGAGTTTTGCTTTAGAAAAGTTCTTCATTCATTAACAGAAGACAAAGAATGAAGAGAGTTATCGTGCACTTAAAATTATCTTTTACCTAGAACAGTTTCAGTTCTTAATGAGACCAGTGCTGGCCACAAAAGCAAAGGCAAGCTTGCCAGAACAAAGCTCATGGAGCTTAATGTACATGTGTCCAGGAGACAGGGAGAGAAGAAGATGTGATCATTCCCAAAATATTAGAATATAAAATCACAATCAGAAAGAATGTGATAAATCTTAATGGCACCATAAAATTGTAGGGTAATATAAATAGTAACTACATTTAAGATAAAAAAGCAAATAGGCAGTTTGGGCTAATATGGGTTTACCAGGACGCAATCAGGTAAAAATTTAGAAAACACTGAAGCTATAGGAGAGGTGGAAGTAAACAACTGAAAATAAAGTGCTCTTAGATCATGTCAGATCAATCTATTATCTACCTCAGGTGGTAAGATATTATTTTTGGTGGGATAAGAGAAATGCAAGTTGGTTTAATTTTTCTGGACTTCAGAGAAGAATGGGAAATGATTGATTACTGGACTAACAGGGAACTCTAGTAAGGAACTGGCAAGGAGAGAGACGGGTAGATTTTATGTAACAGGGGATCGTTATCAGTGACCTTTGTTAGTCATACATTGCTTGTGCATTGCTGCTTGTCTGATACTATAGATCCCAAAATATTATTTATCACACAACTTCTTGACGGCTGTTGTGGTTTTCTTGGAAAAGTGTTTTCTCCACCATTGTCTATGACACTGTACTAAAAGGTACCTGCTACAGAGTCTGTCACTTAAACTCATGTCATGGCTGTCACAGATTCTCAGAATTCGATGGTGGTATTCATGCGTTACACTCTTCAGCATCACTAGTCTGTGACACCTGACTATTATTATTTCTTTTACACTAACCCTCCTCCTCCTCCTTACCGTACAGATATGTGTTGAAATGTTCAGTATTATAAAGTGACCTGCTTATAGTCTGGGTCAGCATCACATCAGAAAGGTACCTCCAAAATGTTTAGGACAGTCCTTTCCATCCTAATGCCTTCTAGGAAAGGTATGGATAAAACTGAGCTTGGGTAGCCCTGTTTAAGGCAGAAAATGTTATTGCCTCCAGAAAAAGCTCTTCCATTTGTTCCAGATATGTTTACAGAATATCTTTGTAGAATCTGGCAGCGTATTTACAATGGATATCTGCCCAAGGATAACTAACAGATATATTATAATCTCCAATTGTGGATGAACTGTAACAGGTGTAAAGGAGTGGTGCAGGAAAATCACAGGATAAAATACGACATATCACAGTTGGAAGGCTAGTGTCTTTCTTTGCACAGATAGACAGATTGACTATATGTAGTGGTTCACAGCAAGAAAAGAAAGGTAGATGTGGTTTCATTAGGAAAATGTGACTCCAAAACAAGCTCTGCTGGGCTGGGAATAAAGCAGCTCTAGTGATACAGACAGAGGAAAAATGTAGGTCCTGCCCTGCCTCCCCTTCCTTCCTTTAGTGTAACATTTGTTGCTGTGGTCTAGGCAATCAGAGTCATCTGTTAAGAAAAAAGCAACTCAGTATAGCTGATAGTTATAGGTGCCCACTATGTTTTATGTTTTCATTATGAAAATACTGAGAAAGAAACTTCCAGTACTCATTTTCAGATATGTCTGCTATTTGAGCACTCTCAACCTATCAATAAATAATCTTTGGCAAAACTGAACCAACACTTTGCACTATGAAAAATATATTAACTGTTTTAGATGGTTTGTGCTGGTGCTCCTCAGTCAAGACTGTAATTTCCATCCCTGTATTGTTCAGCATTAGGAGTTTCATTAATGTATTTTTTCTTAGCTTCAGGGAAGACAGAAGATGCTTGTTGAGTGGGTGAGGCATTGAGAAAATAGCACTTGAAGGGAACAGTAGCAGGCAACAACCTGTTGTTAAACAGCACAAGAGGGGAAAAAAAAAAAAAGTCCATCACTATTATGAAGGAACCTGGAAAGATCAGAATATTAAGAGAGGCTGCTAAAATTGCAAAACAGTTTCTTTACATCTGAAAAGATCTATGTTTGGCAAGATGACTAAAACTATTTTCCACAAGGATGGTAATTCTGGCGTAGGCTGTATATGAAGGGACATCGATAGCTCCTGGAGTATGTCTGCCCTCGTTTCAGCTAGATTAGCGTGTCCTGCCCTCTACCAGGCATAAAAATTGAGTTTTACCGACAGTGCTTCTGGAAAAAGTAATAATTCCAAAAGCTCAAAGGGAAAAATCCTGACTGCACTGAAGGAAATGGAAACCTAGTCGATGGCTGCTGTAGAGTCTGACATTTCTCTCTCATTAGCAAAAAGTGAAAATATATATAAGACATGAAGTGTTTCTTAAAAAAGATCAAGTCCATTTCCAAATTTTACAAAAAGTGAGGACTGAATACACTGTTTGCAATAAACTTTAACTGTTTACGGAAACAGAAATGAGATAGTACAGGTAATGATACACAGAAAGGTGCTGCATGAGTCAGCATAGTTTATACATTCATTTTGACACTAAAGAACCCTCAGCACTAAAAAACATGTAATGAACCTAGCATTATCGTACTTGCTAATTGCAAACAGAACTTTCTGTGACACAGTCTGATATCTTACCGCTATAAAATACATTTGATGATCTATTAGGAAAAAAATAATATTCAAGGGTCTTTCCATCAGAAGCCACTTATCCAATGAAACTGATGCAAATCAGGGGATGGACAGAAAAATGCCAGCCAAATTTACCTGAATGAAGACAATGATCTGCACCTACACAGTATTTTTTTTCCAGTTTATGAGATATTAGTTCACAAAAATTAAGCCAAAATGATTTAACTGTAATGAAAAAGAAGGCTTTAACATCTTTGACATTTCTCAGATTATTAATTGTTAAGACTTTGCCTTTTCTTTCTCTCTTATCTTCTCATAAATGGATTGCTGTTACTCCTTGCAGCGTGGGTTTAAAAGGAAACGACATGTTTTCTGAGAAATAAGATCCTGAGTTTTAAGAGTGGTCAGAGCCTCACTTAGAAGACTGTATTGAACCTACTTTCTGTGGGTGCAGGCACCCCTCTTCATTTTTCTTCATGGTCCTTCAGGTAGAACATGAGATCGTTAGCCTAACTGGGTGCTGTTGACACAGTGTGAGCACCCAGTTCTACTGCAACTGCTGCAAATTGTTTAATGATTGTCTGACAATTAAATTTTTTGTCTTTGGCGATAACATAAAAAAATATCTGATCTGGCCTCATCAGTGCTGGATAATTCTAGAACACAGAGGTGGTTTAATAGATCTCTTAATTCTTTTTTTCAACTACATCTACATGAGATACTGGTATCCTGCAAGAAGCTGCCAGAAATTTCTAGTGCTGGAATCTGAACTGAATATGAGCTGCCTTATATTAATGTGATTGATGCTGGCTGATAGCATATTCATGTTGCTTCATGTACCTGCTGGTCACATCCTCATTTACAAATTCCGTACCCAACTGAAGCGCATCAGCACACTGTGCGATGTGTGTGTGTCTTTAGATCGCTGCACACAGCTGGTTCCTGCACAAGCTGCCAGCACACAGGTGCCTACATCTTAAATGCTGCAACTTAGAGCACCTTGACTCAGATGATACGTTTTAGATGTTCCTAAATAGTCTTTACGACTTAAATACTATTATAGTCAGGAAACACAAACCTATATGAAATTTCCCTTTCTTTTCTTAATGCTCCCCTTTAGCCCCCTGCCCAGCACAAAATAAATAGTAAGTACTATCTCGTAGCACTAAAAAAAAAACAAACAAACCCAAAATAAAGGAGGCAATCTCATATTATTTCCATATAGTATACGGGTAGTATACGGGCTAGAATCTCTTAACAATTTTCTGCTCTCGTACCTGTGCGTCTTATACACATAACCACAGATTGGTAGTGTTCTTTCCAATTAGGAAGTGAATTGTGTGTTTCTGCTTATATAAACTAAGCGATGCTGTAGCTGCATGGCATGACACAAACATATCTCTTGTATACTTACAGAGAGCAGAATATAGTCTACTTTAATTATGCAAAAATATTTATCTCTCCCCTATTACCATATCTGAAAAGTATATTTCCCACTCCTACAGTTTAATGTATCCTCATATCAATTTCTCATATGTAGTGCTCAGCACAGTGCTTTACATTTTCAAAGTGCTTTAGAAACATTAACTAATTAACTAATGTATGTCATTATGGGCCTGTGAATCTTGGGTGTCAAAAGGCAAAAGACAAGGCAACCATAGTGAATTAAATGAAACACAGATTAAATTGCCAGCATAGCACCCCCAACATAGCAAATTTCTCTGCCCTGTGCAAGCAAAAATCTCTGACCTGCTCTACTGTTTCTTGCTTCTTCTGGTGTGAGATACCACCTCTTGGTGATAACCCTGCCCTTCAATTTAGGTACTGTAATTCATGGGGCCAGGCCCAACCATGTCTGTTCTGACTATATAAGATTGTACTGTCCTTGAGATTTGTTTAGGTAGTGTTTGTTTCAAGAAATAATCACTGCATAGTCTTAGAATATGAATGAATATAAATGCAGTAATCTTGACTTCTGATTCATAAAAAGTACTATTTGTCGATTTATATCAGAATCATTGTCTCAATGTCAAAAGCTACATATGAGACTTCAGAGATATTCATGTCCTTTGATGCAGTTCTGGTTTCTAAAGGATTGTCCGTACAAATGTGTATGATCCATTTCCCAGCTGAATGTCCCTTATATAGTGGATGCAGGCCACTAGAAAAAAACAGCCATTCGACTCCTAACTTCTTCATCATAATTCTTTTTCCTTGGATCTCTTTAGATAGGGGCAAAGATCAAATTGTTGTCGAGATGAATATTTGCGGCTGTTTACTCCTGGCCTCCTTTTTCCAAAATTCTTCATGCCTACTCTCTACACATGAATATAAGGTATGTCTGTCATCACAGAATGATATGGGGTTGGAAGAGACCTCTGGAGATCATCTAGTCCACTCCCCCTGCCAAAGCAGGTCCTCCTAGAGCAGGCTGCACAGCAACTTGTCCAGGCAGGTTTTGAATGTTTCCAGAGAGACTCTACCACCTCTGGGCAGCCCGATCCAGTGCTCTGCCACCCTCAAAGTGAAGAAGTCCCTCATCATGGAACTTCTTATAGTCATGTGATCTAGCTGCATGCTTTTCATTCAAAGAAGAATTCCTGGAGCCATTAGGAGTAGGCCACTCTGCCTTTTCAAATGAGTAGATAGGCAGGTTTGCTGAACTGATGCAAGTTTGTAATACAAAAGGCTAGAAAATCACTTGATGAAATTATTCTTTAATTTTCTGAAAAATTAGAATTTGCTCCAGTGGTTTTATTATCTTCCATACTATAACCACAAGCTCAACTTTACACTATTCTTAGGGGGCAAATTTAAGTTGTAGGTAAAATGCATCTTAATAACTGCTGGATAATAACAAAAGTTCTGACAGTTTAAATTGATTTCGTACCTCAGTATTAATAACTGATCAGCTATTATACAGCTATTAATGATGATACAGCTATTATAATTACAGCTATTGTAATAAATGAGGAAATTATTTCACTGGCTTAAGCAGAAACATTATAGTATCATCTATATGAGATGGCAGTTTTCCCCCTCCTGCAGATACTACATTAGCACAATCATACTTGTCTAGTAGTAGCACCTAAGAGTCCCTTATTGCTATGAAAGCATTCCTGACAGCAGTGCCAAGTCGCCTTGCATTTAATGTGAAGAGGCCTGAACTATAAATATTTTCATGACCTTTATGAATGCAACCAGATTGCTAATTTTAAATTATAACTATTTAAACAGGTTGGAAAAGCTGGACTGTACCACTGAAAATTTGCTATTAACATTTTTTTTCCCCAGAAATGTATGTTCAAGTGATTAATTACTTTATGTTACACTTGTCATAAATCTCCCTGGTGCACAGTGCTCCCCCATCTGTCTGTCTCATCACATTCTCTCTTGATCTAAGTGCAAGTGTAGCTCCTTCCTCTCCAGATATGTGGCTAGCTGGGCACTCAGACAGACTTCATAGAAAACAAGTGCACAGCTCCATCAGAGTGCAATGTGCTGTCCACTGGGTTGCTACACAACCAGCTTTTAAAGATAAGGACTGTCTTTTAATGGTATGCATACTGCCACATTAAATGGGCTTCTCCCAGACTCCATCACCCACAGGTGAGCTCTCTATCCTCTACTACAAAATAAAAATAAGTGTATTAAGTTCAGACATATTCCTGGTTTTAATCTACCTTTAACAAAAGACAATAGATCAAACCTTCCCTTTAAATTTTGACTAATAAATAGTGCCATAGTGCAGAGCTTCTTGGCTGCTGAGATGGAGACACTTTTTCCAGAGATAATGAAACTTTTATAATGCTGGATTGGTCCCTGTCTATCAGATCTTGGGGGAGAATTTTACAATCAAGACTTAATGATATAAATGTCTATCAGTACATTCAAGGACATCTTTTCCAGCTTTGTGAATAAAAGATATTATCACCTCATATAAAGTAAGAAGGAGAGATGAGGTGCGTGAACCTGAACTGTGCATCTGGGGCTAGTTTAAGTCACAGTGCTTTGTAAAATCTGGTAGTAAAGTTAGACTTCCCTGAAGCTTTATTTGATAGTTTAAAAAAAAGCCTGTTTTACTTCTTCGTGTAATATATCCGCATCTAGTATGTATCCCTAGGCCAGAGCTAGATGGAGGAGTTTAATTCATTGAAAACAGTTTGAGTTTCTTACAATAACTTTTATCTTAACAGTATATGGATAAATGTACAATTAGATACATACTTACTTATTCAAAAACAACAACTATCTTTTACTTCTTCTGTAGATAATTTATGCCTTCTCATTGACTTAGCCTTTTAAATTCATAATTAAGCAGTGATTTTGCCTTTTTGGTCTTGTAAAGATCAGCAAAACCAGTAAATTGTTGTGTATACAGATACTTCCTTAGCACACTGCTTGAGAATTGTGGATGTTTTTGGCGGTGCATGTTTTGAGTATAATCCTTTGACACTCACCATTTTGCTCTTTCTGTCTCCTAAAAAATAAAAATAAAAAGAAAAAAAAATATCTGTGGTACACTCTGAAGAGGGGAGTCATTTTCAGTCATGACAGCACACCCACAAAGACCTGTGTTTCCCTCATCATATTTTTACCGTATTCAGTTGATGTGAGCATACAAACATATATTTTTTTCTTTTTCTCCATAGAAAAGTTCATTCTTATTTAACTACACAGTATGTATTGAAATGGGGTATATGTAAATAAGTTTTAACAGCAGCTCTGTTCATAAAAAGATTAAAATAGGATACCAAATGTTTAGTCAATTGTTAGGCTCTTTGATTAGATTCAACAGATCAATAGCTTGTTATTTTCATGAATTACTATAATTCTGGCAGTTTCCTGTTTGCTTATAGCATATGTTGTTTGCATTTATATTGTAATTTGCCTTGCAATTTGTGATATACTCTTAAAGAAACATTGAATGTTTCCTTGATATATAGGATCCCCTACAGTTAGGTTTTCAACAGCCAAGCTCAAATAAACCATTTGGATTTAAGCAGAAGAAAGGAAATTAATAGTAAGATATTAATTGGAACTTTTTCAAGGAGTTTCAGAACTTTGAGAAGAAATTATTTGAAATATGTCTGTGTTGAATACACCCACAGCTCAATATGACATCTCTAATAATTATGCTTTCAAAGGCCGACTAGTATTTAAACCAGAAGGAATTCTGTCATTGACTATGTTGGGACAATAATGTCAACCGAGTCTTCATGTGAGCCACAGTCTCTCAACATGAAGCTCATTGAGCATGAGCAGGACCATACCTAGAAACCATCAGGAATTCTCAAGAACACATTTATTAGAAAACAAGGACTTCTTGTAACCGAAGTTCCTGCTGAAAGCAAAATTCAGGCAATATTTCTGACAGGAGTGAGAACTTTCTGATGAAAGTGGAGATGCAGTAGACCCTCAGCTTCAAATACCTATTATCCACCAAATTTAGGAGTTCCTCATGGGTGTGTAGTACCATGTTTAGGTGTTCTTTCTGGTTGATTTTGACTAGGAGTCTGGTTAGTTCTGTGCTTCAAGCATGTCTTTAACAGGGAATTATAAGCATATATAGGTGAAAAGGTATAAACAGATGAGAGCTCCTCTGCTCTTTGCTCATATATGAGGGACAATATACTAATTCTAGATCTATAGAGTGCTATGGTAACAATGAAATTCCCAGGACAGAAATTTGTCTGCATATATCAATGTAAAAATACAGTCTGCATTTTCAGTAACATCTACTGTGCCCCACTCCTTCTCACCAACACCAAACTAGAATTAGAACCATGGTATAAATAGTTAAATATTCATTCAGTTAAAGAGAAGCTGTCCAGGAAGTATGTTTAGTGCCTGGTGTGTAAACGGCATAGTGTGTTGTAATTGTTGGCTTGAATCAGGTACCATGTTCAAGATTCCTGAGGTGTTTTCCTGTTGTCTCCATCTCCCTCATTTCAAAATGTACATTTTTTTTCCCCTTTCTTTCTTTGGTTGAAAATAATCCCATAAAATGATTTGATATTAAAGCTAATTATGATTTTCCCGGTAGGGGATACCAAAGAAGTGCTTCAAGTCACCTTGTGGAGACTGACCACTTTCCAGGAGTTGCCTGGGGAAGGGTAACTTTACTCTTCTTCGAAATTCAGAGCACTTATCTGTCTTAAATGTGAACACCTTCCTACCACGAAGCATAAAAGACAAACCGTGAGATGCTATAGGGCAATAGGATGGGATGGGCTGCAATATATACTGAGCTGACGGAAGAGCACAACAACAAAAGAAAGGAAGATAGCACTAGAGTTGGAGCACAGCAATTTATAGAGACTCCAATAAAACCCAGGTGGCATCCAAGCACATTGCAGCAATTGCAAAAGAGAAAATCAGTAGCTAGAACTCAGGATATTTTCACATATGCTTACTGTTCAAGGAGCTTTTGCTTTTACAATTTTAAAAGTCACTAAATGCATTAGCTTTACTGTATGATTTCCATTGTAGGAGTATGTGTTGGATATCTGCCTACTTGTAGCTCTTCGCAGATAATCAGTTCCCTCCTCTTTACCCGCTTTTTATCAGTTTAATTACATGACAAATAGTACAGATTACAGATTTTTCCTGATTAATGTTACTTCTAAGGCATTCACTCTTGGAATACAATTACAAGAAAATGTGTATTTACTCCATCTTTAGGATTGCTTAAATAATAAATAAATAAATAAAACCAACTTGTCACTTTGCAAATCTCTTAGAAAAACATTTTTATTTTGCCAGATCTTATGTTTCATGCAGACGGCATGCACCATGCTAACAGTCAAAATACAGTATCCTTGTAATATCAATATTTTATACACAACCATTTCATAAGCTACAACCTTGCAACGTAAAACAATGATTCTCTGTCATAATAGAGATAATTAGGGATGAGCATCCCCATTCTGTTCATTTTTGATCTCCTCCTAATCTCTGTAAGTAAGAATATTAGACTCCAGTAATCCATAGATAATATGTTGGGAGTGACACACCACAGTTGTGTATTGTGATCAAATTAGTTACCTCAGAGGCATTTCTTTTCCTACGAATGAGAAAAACAATCCAGGAAAGGAAAATAAAATAACTGATTTGCCACTCCCCACTCCCCCCCTGCTCCAGTCTATCTGAAAACAGCTATTTGTAACAACAAATTTAAGCGTAATTCTGAATGACATTTAGGTATTTAATTAATTCTGTCACAAAGAAGAAATTAATAGATTATAGAATTCTGACAAGTCAAAGGCAGAACTGAAAGCTATTTGGGCGCTTTCATTTCTAGTCTATTGAGAATGTAAGTGGGAATTTTTGGGGGGGTTTCACATATATGAAATATTTAAAGAAGGGGTTTGAAGATGTGTCATGTATCCTTGTAGCTGTGAACGTACACACCAATGTACGTAGTGAAGTATTGAAGTATTGAAGTTCTGAGGGTATTTTTTCACATAACGCCTGTAAAACTCCACCAAATAACATGCATTCTCTGAAATTTCTCACTTGCCAAGATTAAGAAAACTCAGTTTCTTCATTCTCTATTTCTAAATCAGGTTTTCTAAACCTAATTCATTGTTGTTGCTTTCCTCTGGACTCTTTCCAGTTGATCCACATCTCTCCGCCAAAAACTCCACGTGATACAGCCAGAACCAAGTAGAGTGGAAGGATGACTTCATGAATCTAACATGACACTCTGATTTGTACGCTTACTCTCCATCACTGTATTTATATATTGCAGTATGATGTTTGCTTTTTTCTTCACACCACTGAGGTGCTTTTAAAAATTGTTACTCTTATCCTCCAAATGCTTACTCATGAGCTTAAATTGACTTGAGTTTAAGAGGACAATTATGTGTGAAGCAATGCACATTTTTAAACATTTCAAGGGTCAAGGCCAAATATTCCTGTCAAGGAGTTATAAACCAAACGAAAGAGCCATCTTGAGTCAAACACATAGTAAGCCAATACCAGAGTTCGCTAATGTAATTAAATCTTTTCTGATCTGCATTTCAGATGTGGAATCTGAATGTACCACAGTATGAAAAACTTAAAACTGTAATATCAGTATTCTGCATCGCTGATCTTCTGTTACCCCATGGAGAGAGAGGGGAAATTATTTTATTTCTAATCCAGTTTTGGTTTGCTTTTTCAATAACTGGAATATATTTTGATTCACTGACTTGCAATGTTTTATTAAGATACACGGCAACGTTTCTATAGTCAGAATGAAAGCAGACTACCAATTAAGAATTTTACAGAAATGCTTCTCATATTCTGGTAATAGATTAAGCAACAATGCATTGCCCAAATGAAATGTGTTTATTTCAAATATACTTCAAGAGAAAAAAAGAAAAAAAAAAAGAAAAAGAAATCAAACTATTATCTAATGTTCTGTTTCCTTTGATTTTTTCATAATGCAGTTCAGCAGTTCATAGAAACTTTGATACTAATCATTCATTTCTTGGTTCATGCTATCTCAGGTGTGTAAATTTGGTGGATTTTCTTTTTCTTCTTTGTAAATATCTTGTTACCATTTTTATAGACACTGTCAAGAAGCTTTTCTTTTCATCATTGATTTTCTGAATAATTAATCCAAAACGCCTTTTAAAATGGTATTGCTTTTATTATTATTATTATTTAGACATTTTTACCTATGTGATTATGTAAATAAACATTTAGTTAAAGGTACCATTATTGAACTGCTTTTAAGGGTGTTCGGTACACAACAGCTGACCCATCATGATGTGATTACTCATGTTGCCTTCATTTTCATTTCAGCCAGAATGCAGGGTTTTCTTGGTCCTATTGTAAGAGCAGAAAAACAATTATTTTATGCATGACTGATGATAGTGATGGAGACTCTATATGGGACACAGCAGGAAGCTGAGAACTGCTTGATGCTTCAAAATACCGTGTACTTACAGCACATTCAAATGTTGCAAAACCCTAAGTATGCAGCTTAATTTTATTTGTAACTTTAGAATATCTTATCTGCTGTGAATATTTTTTTTAAATTTTAATAGCCCACTGAAAAAATAATACTTTTCAAAAAATGTATGATGCATCAGTTTTAAAGCACAAATGAATTCTGACTAAGTGGATGCTTTACTAGGCAAACTGGTGTTAGAAGTTAATTGGGTTTGACTAGCAAGTCCAGTTATTGGCACAATTTATAAGCTTTTTCAGAATTGTGACCATTCTGCTATCATACAGTAATATGCACAATGTGAGGCCTGACAGTAAGTGCTTGCTATCTGACAGTAAGTAATGAATCCTAGTAAAAAAAAATCCTTATAAAATAGACCCCTTTTTGAAATGAAATGTAGTGCAAGACTATTTTTCAGGATGCCTGAACATTTATTACATCAGCATATAATTAACTTTTCATTGTCTTTGCGTGCTGTGCCAAATCTGTTACAGGAATGGTCAGTTGTTGCTTCTTTGTGGAGAAAAGAGCTTCCTAGTTGAGAAAAGATTTGTCAGAAAATATTATTATAATTATAATAATTATTTTGCAATTCTTTCTTTTTTGAAACACAATGCTATAACTTTAAATCCTAAAAGTAGCATTTCATAAATCCTCCCGGTACCTCTTGCATTATAATATTTTTTTTCATGTTCTTGAAGTAATTTCTGCAAATGTTTAAACATGCAACTGATTTAATCACTTCAGTAGTTCCTTTAGCATCTGGCATAAATTTGAAATCGCTGAAGAAAATTATGCATATGCGAAGTGCTGCGAGATGCATTTTGTTTTTATTTAGTATTAAGTGGGTTAATCTAAAGAAGCATTTAACTACTGTAGATGTAACCGTTACTGGACGATTCAGGAAGTTTTGCAACTAAATACAGTTTCTTCTAGGTGAAAAATCACTTAATTTGCCACTACCTGTGTGACAACATGATTCTAATTCTATGTGGGCATTGTGAGTGTTAGAGATTGGTAATGTATCTATCCCCCACTATTTTTCCTTTAATTATCCAAAGCCTGGAAAAACCTACCTCCCTCGAGAGCTTAGCTATTGTTAAAATCCCTGTTTTCCTGCAGGATAACCAACTCCTGGCAATTGCCCTGGAGCCCAGAGTTTGCCTTTGCAGGCTCATGCGTGCACATCACACCACCCGTCTCTTCCCCTGACTGCCAATTCCATCCCAATGAGCTGGCAGGGTGCTCAAATTCACATCAATTCTGTTCCGTGATATTTTCATCAAATTGCCAAGCCTTAATTGCATAAGTGGGCTACATATTTTTTTGTGTGCTTGCACACCATTGTAAATAGGACTAGCTACATGATGCTGTCTGTAGGATGTTTTACATTTCAATTTTCTCTTTTTTTTTCTTTCTTTTTTTTTTTTCTTTTTTTTTTTTTTTTTTTTTTTTTTTTTTTTTTTTTTTTTTTTTTTTTTCTGGGGGATCGCTTTCTCTTCAACCCTTCATAGGTTGCTTTTCTAAGTTTCCCCCTCATATTTCCACCAGAAATTTGAGTTTGTCCTTGATTTTGTATCTCAGAGAAAGATCAATTTGTCAATTTTTCAGGGAATTCAGATGATTTTCAGAAAATCTGCAGACACTTGGTGGATCACACAAGTTGACCAAATGCTTTTATAGAGGGGGACTGATTCGCCATCTGCAGCTGTACCTGGAATCATGGTCTGACTTATCCTTCACTGTGTGTGCTCAAGCCTGAAATCATCTGCAAAGGTGATGCCAACAGCAGTTTTGGTACCACTTACATGCAGAGGGTCTGGGAGGGGAAGGAGGGGAGCAGGGGTCAGGGGGCTAACTGCTGAATGGGAGAGACTTGAGAACTAGATATAAGAGAAATGCAGTAGGGCTTATGCTCTCTGCTTCTTTCTCCGTTTGACCACTTAGTTCCAACACTGATATTGCAAAGTGTGTTACCATGATATTTCTCTAGCACAACATTTCTGAAGCAGTAAGAGGAGAAAGCAGATTGCAGTTACAATTTAGGTGAAGAAAAAAATAGACCTGTGGATTCTGGTATTGATGCTGAAGATGAAGTGTTTGCAATTTCCTTTTAATGAGTGTAGTAAGCATTTAATAGATCCTTGGTGTAAAGTTCTGAAATAGAATTATTTACAACCATCTTTAAAAATACAGCCACAGTCATCAGCCACTCTTTCCATGCCACACAAAATGGTAATAAAATGGGAGGTGGAGGATTGTTTTGAATGCTGATCTAATAATAAAACTTCAGGAAACCAACTTATATAAAGCTTGAACAGAAGGCTTGTTTATTCAAAAGTTTTCTGATCCCATTACCCTGAAAACACATCACTAGAGTATGAAGGGTCTAAATGCTGGCACAGTGAGTCCAACTCCTGGTGAAAAAAAATATAGTTATTCTTAAGGAAACTTTTTATACTGCACCAGAAACAATCAGTCATATTTTGAACCTGGACTTCTGAATAGCCAAAGGTCTAGATATGCTCTACTCTCAGCAGCTGGCTGTGGCTGAAGAAGCTACTGCCTCTCCGTTACCCCTGGTTGCTTGTCACTAACTTTTCCAGTGGGTATAATTTCCCCACAAAATCTTTACTACATAGTTTCAACAGAGGGTTGAATGGAATGACATGTTGAGCTGAAACATATGCTCTTATGCTGAGTATTGATTTTCAGCTGCAAGAAATTGTTAATTAGTCTGTTTCCATGGCAATATGCAATAGCAACTCAGAACTTTTCAGTGTTTATTAGCGGGTTTTCTGTGTCTTTCTACATTTCCTTGAAAATTTAATAGTTCTTCTGACCATAGATCACAAGTTCTGAGTCAGTCATCACTAGGTAGTTTAGTAGTCCAAAGAAAAACCCCACCAACTGGGTGTTTTAGATGATGGTATTAGACACCTCCTGAGAAGACCATCTCTCTCATGACACTCCAGACCAAGAAGCGCTAAGTGACTTCAAGACGCTATTCAGTCTTTTAAGGTAACATTCATCTCATTTTCTGTTTTCATTGACTGCTTAAGGAATACTTTATGTACCACATTCACAGCCAGTACTGTCCTAAAAAAAAGTAAATCCCACATACCAATCTTGTAATCATATAACATGATTATTTTCTTGTAATTCCCATCTCTGCTCTTGGACTTGTATCTTGAAATTTTGCTCCATGGAAATTTTTATCATTTTACCTTGAGTCCTGCATGGAGAACTCAGGGCCTCTGGACACCTGAACATGCTCAGAAAAGGGAATATATTAAAAGAACAAGACAAAGAAATTGGACTGAGGAACCCAACTAGACAGGGATTCTTTGTTCCTTCGCAATCACTGAGCAAACAAGGTGTTGTGCAAACCAGGAAGTGCTCTCTTCAGTCAGTCATGTTTTAAAGTAATTATTGACTTTTCTCCTCACTGCTGTTAGGTGGAGACACATGGCACTAGTTCTATGGTGCATAAACTGTTTTTGTGAAAAATCACTGTTAACCCCTTCAGTGCTGTGGGATAGAAGGATGACCTAGCAGTGGCAACAGCTTTGGATAAATTGTTCATTCATTTGGATGGAATATCAAAATGTACAGTAACCTATACATCCACCTGCATCAGAGGAATACATTTCGCATGCCCATTGGGTACATCACATAGCACTGAAGTGATCAGAGTGACAATCACTGACTATATCACTTGCCCTACTGTCATATAAACGTACTCAGATTATTCAATAATTTGGTTTGGGGGTTCAGGTAACATATAACAGTATATGCTCATGCTATAGAAGGTGTGTACTAGAAGGTATTACTATGCCCCTCTGAGGCAGTGTTCTTGTTAGTGTAATGACGTATAGCTCTGAGTCAAGTAAAGATATATGTCTTAAGACCAGGTCACAATTTAAACCTCTAAGCAAACCCTATATCCTTCCTCTCAACAATTTATCATCAATATCATGGGTGCCAGCAGTACCCAAGGTCTGAATGGTTCCTGCATAACTAGTCAGAGTGGCATTTGGGGTTTCTGCAAGAGTGAAGTCCTGGCTGGCTGCCCAGCCTTCCCTCTCTTTTCCTGGGGGTTGGAACTGTCAGGGGATTCCCCAATAACAATCAATGACCTGCTGGCTCTTCTGGCAGTGTGCCACCAAGTTGTGAAACTGCTGAGAATTACATGTCCTGATTCACCCTCACATATGCCAGGGAGCTTCCAGCCAGGAGAATATTCTAACCTGTTAAACAAAGATAATGCACATATTCCACCTCCAGTCAACCATTTTTTCCCCCCTTTTTAACACAGGGTAAAATACGTGCTTTGGCTGTTGGATTCTCACGCAAGCACATGCTGAGGTCTCTTTTCGCGTTGTTTTACTGATTCAGTAGGGATTTTGTGTAATATCTTTCACAGCATTTCTTGTTTCATTTTCATGTGAATACCAACAAAATCTTAATTCAAGCTCCAGCTTTTTGGATTTGTTTTAATGCTAAACAGTTCTTGGCAGATTTTAATCAAAAGTGATGATAATGGTGGCATTTATTTTACCTCACCCTTCATTTCTCATTTTGACTATAACTTTCAATTGTCTTAAGGCTACAAATGGCAATTTGTTCTACTCTTTGCACTTTGCATTAGTCTTCTTTGCACTTATTTTTTTTATGCTACTTACTATGCAGGATTAGCGTTCATGTAAATAAGAGTATAATGTAATATTTTGCTGGGACTGTAGCAAAATTTTAAGATTCCTGTAAAATTTGGTTTGAAAACCTCATATGACATAACGCATGACATATGAAAGTGGTCTAGGAAAAGACTGAGCTACAGGAGTTCATAAAGATTTAATAAGCCTTTCTGCTGTGGGAGTTAATGACTTAGAGTTAATCATGTCTAAGTCCTAGTTACGTACTTTAAAAGGGTTCCAAAAGATTTTTCTTCATGAATTATTTTACAGTTTTCTAAGAAAATCATATAAATCCTTGAACCCTTTTAGGTGTGTTAGCCATAGGTCATAGATAAGGCAGGATATTGTATATAAGTGTATCAATACTGTAGTCTTGTACAGACAGTCACGTGAGCTATTTTCAACTGTTTAGAACAACTGGTGCAGCAGACACTTGCATTTAGTCCTGTCAAGTAATTCTTTCTTGTAGCCCTTAGAACGAAAATTCTTCAAAGATTTCTAACACATATTTTACTATGGATTCATTTCTGGTACAATTTGGAATTTTAATACACAAGTTAATATTTTTATTGTTTTTTAAATTAATGTGAACTGCAAAACCCCTTTTTGAGAGACTATTCAGTAATTGTAATACTGCAGATTCGTGCATTATCTAATGCCTTTCAACAAGTCAAATAAATATTTCTGCTCTTGTAAACAAAGCATCGTGGTAACTCTCCATTTTCAGTCTTATCATAGATACAAGAAGAGACATAGTAACTGATTTAACAATATATGTGAGTAACAAGCCTTCATTATCTAAGTCATAGACACGATCTTTAAACTTATGTGATCATAACAATATTTTTCGATCACATCCTCCTGATGCCAACTGGAGTTCTGAGTACTGAATCAGTTATCAAACACGATTCACGGGATGGTGGTAAATTATGAGGTTCTTCACAGTGTGTTTGTTAAATGTCTGCTTCATATCTCCCAACTATTGCCAAATATCTGCTTCTAAAATCACATCTAAAACAATTCCTGTTTGTTTAAAAATCATTTTACAAAAAATGTTGTAAAGCTGACCTAACAATGAGCAGCAGGTGATCTTACTCTTTTGGTGAATAAAAGATGGTTCACTGAAGTTGGTTTGTGCTTTTCTAAGGAAGTTACCAATGAGTGGATGAACAAGACATACATGTGTAATTATTCAAAAGCTTTGAAATCAGTTAAGTGATCTCACTAGCTTCTCAGGACACATTTGCGATGTGTCGGTCTTTAATAATTCTGTATTTTGTCTTTTTTGTAATTGAGTGAAGCAAACACTAATTCACACTTTAAAAGAAAGTAAGGTGGAGTTAATTAAAGTAACCACTCCACCACTTTTTTAATTCTACCTTTCTCACACATCCTGATCACAACTCTGTGAAACACACAAATTAGAATATAAAAACCTCACAAGCTGTGTTTCAAAGGGGTGACAAAAAATGTGAATGTGGAATCTGCAAGTACTTTCCTTCAAATCTTCCCAGTTTCGTTGTGTCAGATTTTGGTTAGCCATCTAGTAAACAGTTAGATGTATAAAATTCAAAGCTCTTCTAATATCCTGATTCGTGTTGCAGATGCCAGACTGTGTCCTGAACACAGGAAGAAGAACAAATAGTGTACTCTGCACCATATGTTCTCCCACTGGCCTCACACCTTGTTCCACCCAGAGGCGTTTACCTACGAGTGCATAGGTCTGTGACTTCATTCTTCTCCATATGGCAGAGCTGATCAGAAGTAGATGGCAACAGACTTTTTCAAGTTGCCAGCCTTTTTTTTCTCCTTTGAGTCGTACTTCCCTCCTGGTACTGTTCCTCACATACAAATTTGCCCCAGATGATCTCACACCAAAAGATCCACTGGAGAAAAGTTCTTAGAGATAGCTATTAGTTCATAGAATCATAGAATCATAGAATCATAGAATCATAGGAGTTGGAAGGGACCTTAAAGATCAGCAAAGCCTAACACCCCTGCCACAGGCAGGGACATCTCCCACTACAGCCGGTTGCTCCTGGACACAGGACTCCAGGTGGGGTCTCATGAGTGCAGAGTAGAGGGGGAAAATCACCTCCCGCGATCTGCTGGTAACGCTTCTTTTGATGCAGCCGAGGATGGGGTTGGCTTCCTGGGCCGCCAGCGCACACTGCCAGCTCACGTTGAGCTTCTCATCCACAAGCACTCCCAAGTCCTTCTCCTCAGGGCTGCTCTCCAGCCATTGTCCACCCAACCTATATTTGTACCTGGGATTGCCATGTCCCAGGTGCAGAACCCTGCACTTGGCTTGGTTGAACTTGATGCTGTTCGCACTAGCCCACCTCTCAAGCTGTCCAGGTCCCCCTGGAAGGCATCCCTTCCCTCCAGCATGTTGACTGTACCGCCAAGCTTGGTGTCGTCAGCAAACTTGCTGAGTAAAGCAGTAAAGCAAGTGGTACCTACCTTTTACTGCACTTATTATTCTGGTAAACACTCACACACACAATTGAAATTCACTTTTGAATTGAGATTTCATGTATCTGCTCTGAGACCAAAGCAAATTATTAAGATCACCTTGCAACATGCTGAAAAGAGAAACCTTAATGAAAATCCTGAACTACTCTAACGTACTGTGACACACACTACATTGTAATAATTGGGTGTGTGAACAAACTGAATGCAACTGTATTGCTGTTTTGCTGTCACTGGCAGAGATGGCATTAAATACCTCAGCAGCTTTACACATTGCATCTCTGTTACTAATACTAATGGTATCTACACAGCAATCCAGAAGCATAATTACTTTGCCATCACCACTCCCATTATACCATATAAAAGAAAAATGAGACCCTAGCTTTTCCATATTCTGGGCATCACAATATCACGAATATGAAGCATAACTGTAGAACTGAGAAAATATATTGAGTAGAATACAAATCAAGAGCTCAATGACATAAGCACAGCTCCTGCGTGTGCCAGTAGAGGATGTCCTCTGCGATGACTTGCACATGATCTGAGCAAAATGCACTTTTATTTTCAAATGCACTTTACCCAGCAGCACAGATATGAATGAGCCTGACTGGTGATTATCTGAAGGTATGTGTTATTAAGGGATGTATCATAGATGTTGCCCATGTAGCTTGGACATATTTCTAACACTTTTAGAACATCTACCCTAGTATCAGATACTAACCATGTGTCAGGTTATTCTGAAAATATGCTACTACCTATTCCAAAGCACATGCATGCCTAGTAACACACAGCAAGGCTGCCTTGCAGTTATAATGCTAAGGCACACACTTTTTGTTTACTATCAATCAGATGTGTAATTTGTCTTAGCCTCACTGGGCACTCTGCATAAATGACATGATGTGATTCTTCCTACAATGCTGAAAGATCCTATTTTCTGCTGAGTAATGATACCTTTGCACTGTGTGTTTGTGCATGTGAGTGTGACACATAATATGCCTCAAAAATTCAACTGGGAGTTTCTTTGTCTGCACAGGTGACAGTACAGGTGCAATATAACATAATATAGCATATAGCATAACATGCTATTCATAGCAGAATTTACCACCAGCCTTGTTAGAGGTCAATGCTAATTAAGCAAATCATTCGTATCTGTAGTTAAATACTGTAAAGGCTCAGAAAAACACATCAAGAAACCATTTTTATCCTGCTACACTCTTTTTTCTTTCTTTTTTTTTTTCTTTTTTTTTTTTTTTTTTCCTAGGAAAGAATAAATGGCAGTTATGGTACAGCTAATGCAGTGACAAGGACTGTCGAGCTGCATTTCTTCAGTTATCATGAGCCCAGGTGTTAAACACGGCACATGACACCGGTGCGCACCATGCAGTGAGGCAGAGGCACTGTATGCTGACAGAGAATCAATAATGAAGTGGAAAAGACAATGACACTCTATGGCATTGTCTCTCTTCCTGACAGATCTGTTCAGCCCCAGAAGTATTAATTCAGTTGCTTCAGTAGCACCAGACTCTTTGATTTCATTCAGAAGTCAGCACTCATGGGGAGATTGAGAGCGGCATCTATAATACATAAATATGTTTCATGGTATTTTCCTTGTAAATACTTAGTTATCTAAACTGCTGTTACAACGGATGATGTCATATTGGGTTCCAGTCTTTTCTTTTCAAAGGTAACAATTTCTGCAGCAGAAATCCGATTTTAAGTCAGAACTCCCCCTTGGCTTAACTCCATACTTGAGAGCGTTTTAGGGAGAATCCAGTGACAAATTTAGTTGAGAGTTAATTAATTCAGTTTAGACAAATGAGATAGAGTAGTGCACAACCAAAAAACCCCAAAAAACTACTAGACACTATATAGTGACAGAGAAAGTTGCATTTGCTCTTTTTCTCTCTTTTCTCTCTCTACATAGTAATCACCACCACAAATGTACAAATACAACTGCACTCAATATTAATTTACTTCCATGTCCCTGTTTCTCCAAAATGTCAACATCCATGTATTGAGAAATGTCAATCATCAAATCCAAACCAGGGAAGACCTGAGTAATATGCTGGTAAAGCACACCTGAAGCTTGTGGGCTGGAAGAGGTTAGGCATCTTCTGCAATCAATGTTTACTCATTCTACAGATAAATAGAGAATTAGAGTGTATTCTTTTTTAGTTTACACAACTTTCAGAAACTAACATTAATTACTTAAGTTTTAGATCAAAGTACCTAAACTACATTTAATTTTCATTCATTGAATTTTCATTAGTTGTGATGGGTATTGAATGTTTTCAGTTTTTTTTTTTAAATTAAGCTCTTCACAAAGTTTATTTAATCTTTATTTGTATGTCCAGCATAAAGCCTTTGACATGGTCCCCAGAACATCCCTCTAAACGGGAGACATACAAATTTGATGGGTGGACTATTTGGTGGATGAAGTATTGGTTGAATGGTCACATCCAGAAGACAGTGGTAAACAGCTTAATGTCTAGATGGAGATTAGTGAAGAGTGATCTGTACTGGGATGAGTACTGCTTAAGGACCTAGAGGTATTGGTGGATGAAAAGGTGGGCATGAGGTGACGTGTGCTTGCAGCTCAGAAAGTCAACCATGCTTTGGGCTTCATCAAAAAAAGCATGCCCAGCAGGTCAAGGGAAGGGATTCTGCCCCTCTATTGTGTCTTAGGAGGTGTACTCACAGGGAAACTTTTGGAAATAATCAGGATGTAAATGTGATTTGTGACAGTGAATCATACAGGACATTCATATTCTGCTCTTGAAGTATTGTTTTACATTACCTAAATTCTGACAGCAAAGTTGATGAAAACGTGTACAAAAACTTTGTACAGCTATTGGTACAAAATAAATCTAAAAAAATATGTCTAAATGAACTTCTGCTGAAAAATCTAGGGAGGCAGTATGAGTTTCAGCCAGTCATAGAAACTTTATTTAATGTTGAAGGACACACTTAGATTCTGGAGGCAAGTTAGGATCCTGTCTCATTGCTGTTTTAATTTTAGTTGAGTATACTTACTTTTTATATTAAAAATACAATCTAATGTGGACAGAGAATGTCCACAGAGGGATCTGGTTGGAAATACTGTTTCCATTAAAGCCATTATTGGATGTTTCTCTGAGTGAAACTACCTCAATGAAGCCTTGTTCTGTAAGAATTCAGAGCTCTTAAAACCTATAAGTCTCTTTCTCATGCTAAATCAGGAACTATACAAGACATGCCAAAATAAGATATCATTTGGAAACGTGAGTGTGTATGAGAAATACATGTTTGCACAGTTTTGTAAACATGACTTTATTTAATGGAGAAAAACAAGATCCCTTTTCACATCAGTACCTCCTTTTTCAAAAATCATTTAGCCTTTATTTACTTTTAAAGGTATCTCAAAAAATGCCTGCAGCATGACCCAGTGATAGGAAGAATTAAGATCACATTGGAGACAGGGAAAGACAGAGAAGGGAAGCAGGGAGAAAGCGTGACATGCTATCATTTTCCTCTTGAATAGATAGATCATCTTTTCAATAAGCATTCTTATCTAGTTCATAAACTATTGAAAATCTGAAGACACCTTATGAGCAAGCATGTACAATCTTAATTCTTACAACAGATAAACAAATATTTCTTACAGCCTCTGATGGCTGGATCTACTATGCATAGCCTCATGTTACTCTGACAAGGATTTCATGTCAAACTGGGGAAATTACATTGTCCCAAATTTTCTCCAACAAGACATCACAGTAGATTATCTGGCTGCCACCACTCATCAGGCTGCAGCTGCTACCCTGCTCTGTTTGTCTGAACCAGCTCCCTACATCTCTGCTGCAGTCAGACGGGATGCAGACCCTGCTGGGAAGCAGGTTGGATTAGCAATAATAAGGAGGCAGATTGAGCAGCCAGTAAAGAGTCAAACATGACCGGTGGTGCAAATCCAGGCTCACTCAGGCTTTTGTTTGCTTCTTTGGTACAAGGGCTAGTGGGGTTTATCCATCGCAGCATTAAAAAAAAGAGTACATTGATGGTTTTGACCTCAACATTATCCCTTTGGTTTAACTTTGACCTCCTAATTTTGCACCAAAGGGATGTGGCCCTGCTTAAGCATGCCAAGAATTGAGAATGTAGGGAGTGCTAACAAGAATTTTGTGGCAGTGTGTATAAGCAGTGTATTGCTATAGACTCTCTCCACTTCAAAAGGTTTCATAATTCTGCAGCTGTATACAAATGATCCATTTTGTTAATCGGAATTCCTAGGGTCATTAAAATTTTTTTCTCTCCTCTCCAAAGTAGTTTATTACTTTGAGAGAAAAAAATCAGTTTAAAGCCAGGTAAGGGAGGAAAGCTGACAAAAACATAAATTAGAGGAAGAACTTAATTTAAAAAGTGTCAAAAAGGATAGATAGTCTTAGTTCAATAATAAAGCCTGGTTCAAGAGCCTTCTATCTTTAAATAAAGCATTCAAGCACTCTATTACCTGTATACAACCAATCTTTGATTTCCAATCTAAGCCTATTTTTGCTTCTTATGTGATTAGCATACAAATGCAAGAAAAAAAAATGTGGCTACATTGGTGACACCTAGGACGTGTTTTTGACTTTCATGTCAGCATCAGTGAGAGATTCTGGATGATTTTGAAGGTGAGTCTTGCATAAAAACCTCCTGTTTTGCTTGAATCAAAATATCATCACCACTGAGTCAGGTTATATCTACACTTCCTGGAATATTTCATGCTGTGCCCTGTGCTGCTTTACAGAGACACCAAAGAATTTTTAAGAACTTGACCTTTTCTGGGCTACCACACTGTGGGCTGATCATGAATACTTACTGAAGTCACACATGTGCGCACGAGGAAACTGTACTTGGCAACTAGAAACTTTATTCACATTTGCATAAGCAACTCTTATTTTCCATAGGATTTAATGCTTCCTGGAGTTCTCCCTGATAGAATATCCCTCAGGGCGGTATCTATAGGTTACAGTCCATTCTGAGACTCTCATTTCAAGATACTGTGTTTAAGTATATTAAAAGTAACAGGCTACAGATTTGAGTAGACAGTTGTACTATGCATTATTTTTGATAAGCACTTTGCTTCTTCTGATATTAAAGACCAAGCGTAAGTTTGCCTCCCAAGCCAAAGATCAGCAGCAGCCTATAGAACCACTGATCACAACTACAATGCCAAGATGACTCTGGGGTAACTCTATTGGAGTCAGCTAATTTCCTTTGAATACATATTGATTTGCAGTGAGAGCAGTATGTTACTCAGTACATTCATCATCATCAAAATAAGAACAGTAATCCTTTTTGTAAACCCACGACTTGGTGTAGAGGGATGAGAGTAGCTTGAAAGCCAGATATGTTGTCCACCACTAACAGACAAACAAAACAAGTCAGTACAGACATTGGGAACTGTGAATTCCTTCTTCCTGATCCATACCATCAGCTTGCTTTTCGCATAGTGGGACCAATTGTAAGGAGGAGAGGTGCATAATAACATCTCTGTGGTTTCTTTTGGCTTTCTGCTAAGATTGGAAACAAAGATGACTGTTATAATGCTGAGATTTGTGGGGTCTGTCGTACTTTGTTTGGACTGGACTAAGGCAGCAAATATATTTCACATAGATCATGCATTGAAATTGTTCCTTTTCAGTACTGAGAGCAGTGAGGTCTGAGAAGTTTGCAAATAACTCTAATCTTCAAATCTTACGAAAAAACCCACCCCAAAATTAAAGTTGCTGGCTATTTGGTTATTTAATTATCTTTATAGCGACAGCTGCATCATTTGCAAACACTCAAATCTGATTAAAATTAAAGATACTGAATTTACTAGCCAAATATTTCAGACTAATGATCACTGAAATGGCGGTTAGCCAAAAAAATTTAACAATTTAATTTCCGGTAGTGCACAGTGTTTGAGTTCTCTAGGATCCAGTGCCTCATTAACATTTCATTTGTGATGAGTTTCTGAAGTTCTTTGTAGCTAAGTTGCAACATCATTAACTGGTTACTCTGCATTTTTTCTCATGAGAGAAATTGTGTCTTGGGGGATGATAACTGACTGCTACTGTTTGTCTCTGAGGATGGTCAAGGTCTTTCAGGTTTTTATAAGCTGCCTTTTTGACTGTTACTTTTGTTTTCTAAGACAAGCTGAGTGTTCAAATGGACTGGTGCTCTTAAGAGGCTCAGCTGCAGTGGGGTGACAGCTCTCTTGAGGAAATGCTGACACCTGTACTTCAGAAATACAACATTTGGTGTGGGGGTACATTCTCACTTTGTTTCTAGTCCATCTTATTAAGAAATATAACTGCCTCATACAATACCTAGGTCAAAACAGCATGCATAAGTTCTACCTATGTTTTATTTAGGTGGCCATATTATTGTTGCTCTCTTTCTTTACTGTGCCACAATGGCTTTCTTTGCCACAATTTTGTTCTTTCTTTTACTTTGACTATCTTTTTCCTCAGATGATGAAATTTATATGTGTTTTGATGTGTGTATACTGGTATTATAAGATGCTCTTAGAAAGAGGCAAAGAGGTGTTATTAATACGAAATTCTGAATAATGAATAATGACATATCTAGTTTTCATTACATTAGTTTAGTTTTTTTCCTAAACTCCTAAGCCTCTTTCTGTCTCTCCTTCCTCTCCTTGGAGAGAGAGGTTGGGGAGAGCATCTGCTGTTCACTTCAGTGCTCAGCCCAGCCCAAACCACAACATTGTTTCAGTCCTTTTTTTCCTTATTTCATACACCATTTCACTTCTCAAATAGTTTCATTTCCAGAAATTGTAATTTTTAACATTGTAACTGTCTCTCACTGAGAACCTGTAGTTCACCATGATAATTTCGGTTGAAGGAACTGATGCTGACAGATACAGAAACATAAGAAAATGCTCGGTGTTTGCAATGGAAGCCTAGCAAACATGAATGTGATTTTCAATAAACTGAGATCTGCTTGTAACTTGAAAACACTTTATTGCATGCACTGAAGGTAAGATCTTGCAAGATTGTCAGATTCTGACATGGTATTTATTGCCTGGCTGCAGAATGCTTACCTACACTTTTAGCTGCATCAGTCCGATTCTGGTTTTATTCTCTTTGTATTTTAATCATCTTTGTAACCCCTCTGTGTGAGGAGGAATGAAGAGGAATAGAGAGAAGAGGAAGAAGAAAGAGCACATAGAAATCCAGTAGGAGAAATAATTTCTTCAGTGTGTTTTTTTTTTTTTTTTCTTCTCTTCATTG
>VXBW01005499.1:1589795-1690240 GCA_013400375.1 Thinocorus orbignyianus | reverse complement strand
ATTGTTTCTTCTGTTGTTGCTGGGTTTTTTTGTTTGGTTTTTTTTGGGCCAAGATTATGATTATGGTGGCAGAATAAAATACTACTGCCTACCTTGGAACTTGTTTGAAAAGAATGTAAAATAGTTTATCTATGGTGTACTTGGCTGGAGACAATGCTTTTGTTCTGCTTTGTCCTTGCCCAATTTACAGTGAGCTTTATGCTTACTCTTTGCCATTGCACTAATTACTGTTTGGGGCTAGCAAGAAATGTTTCCCTCAGCACTGAAGATGTAGATGAGTCTTCTCTTTTTTGTAGGGCCTAGATGGGTAAATTATTGGTTAGTTTACTAAAGTTAGTTTCAGATTAATAGGTGACAATCTGGAGGAGAGATGCTTGTTCCCCTCTCTAGTACACTATAAAAAAAAAAAAAGTTGGGGAAAAAACATTGAGGGCTTGTGATGTTCATACTATCAAGAGACTATGATAAGCACACTGCTGCAGTGCGACTTAGATGACTTTACTCTTGTTGTTCTCTATAATCCTAGTTCATTACTCAATATAGCAGCTACCTACCTGTGTAATTCATGCCTCCCACCTAATCATACCAGCCTGTATCTAACTTGTGAATTTCCCACTCACCAATTTTGTATAAAGTAAGTCCATAAGTCAAATGGATTCCGAGAGGACTGGTTGAGGAAACAATGTCTTAGAGGGTACAGATGACATCTGGGTGACCTTCCCAGACACATTACTAAATTTATCGCTTCGGTAAGCTGCATTCTTGGCATCTGAAGTTGCTGCACGGTGAGGTCCCCAGTTGCCAGTCTCCTGTAGCATCCTGCATTGTCTGTGGAGACACCACCTAATAGGAAGAGCATCATCTCCCTATTAATTCAAAAAAATAGAAATAAACATGCCCAGGTTCTTAGCAGTGGAATATTTAAAGCAGAATAAGAACCTACTTTCAGTTTGAATAGTAAAGTTTTGTTCTGAATGCATAGTTAATAATAGTAATTTCTACATTTACAGTAAGTAAGGCAAGTTTGTAAATATAACAATCCACTGCATTAATACAATACCTCCATGAACAGAACGTAGAACAGAAAAGAGGGTTAATAAGGCAGACATTATAGTAAGTATAGTTTTATGTATAAATCAAAAGATCTAAAATGTAAAAAATTACCATGCACGAGAACCGGTAGTAGAAACAACAGAGCTTTAATCTAAAGTACACTAATGCAGTTCAAGTATAATCAGGGTTGAATAAATATTCATCACCTGTACTTTATTATACTGCACTCTGAAGAGGAAGGTACAGAAAAAAGTACAGGGCTATATTAAAATTCAGGTTTTGGCTTTGCAAGCTAGTTCAAGTCATTCATTTATATGCAGCTTTATAGCTAAGGGCTGACCGGTATTGCCGCTCAGAGAATGTGCAGTTCTGTCAAAGTCAAAATGCTTCAGTAAAGTGGCGAGTTTTGCATGAATTCTATTTGAAATAGAAAGGTGTGGAGGGAAATTCCATTTCTGTCAGAACAAAAAAGGTTAAAACATTAACTTCAAGCTGATTTTTCTTGTTGACATTTGCTATTGTGCCCTAATACAAAATAACACAGTTGCAACTGAATTCTGTGTAATCAGGAATTAGCATTGGTGGGTTTGGTTGTGTTAGCCTTTGCTTTGGTTTGGAAAAGAGCCATACTTAAAATCTTAAACTTATTTACATAGTTTTAGTGAGCTTTTACAGATTGAAATAAACAGCCACCTGACCTTACAAGAATAAAATTGGACTCTTTCTCAAGACCTGAGGAAAGATTTCTTTTGTTTTTACTATATTACAACAGTGTTGCCCTTTTCTTAATTCTGGTTTCCTGCTGTGGTTCCAGTATCCTCTTTCTGCTGAGTAACAGCAAATACCTTGCAACTTTTAAGCCTGCTTTCTGCTCAGGAGCAGAGAACACGGACAATAGGACTGAGGTTGCTGAAGATAATCAGGCAGGAATCCTATATAAAGTTCACCCAGCATCATGCCCTGAAAAGCCTTCCTTATTCTCAAGATGGCTAATAATTAGAGAGGAAGCACTCAGAGAATAGTTGAGTGCTGCTCACCCAGAGTAAAATTGTTCACCACTTTCTAAGGCCCTGAAGATAACATCCATAGTGAAAGCATGCTGTCATTTGCTTATAGGTAAGGACATTAATTTGGTGTTTTCATTAAACTGAGATTCCTGAAGGAAGGGATTTATTCCCTGTGGCTTCTTCACCTCAGTTCCTGCACTGGTTAAGTGACCTCAAAGACTGCATAAAACATCAGGTGAGGATGCTTTTCACGATTTTACGTTTGTGCTTGCAGCCACTTTGGTTTCACGTGTTTCAGGCTGATTACTTTTGTAAAGTATGAAGTAACATCAACACTTGCTAAAGCTGTTCACACTTAATCATTGATATCACTCACTGGTGAAAGCTCCCCTCATAGGGACCTTTGAGGAGCTGAAGTGAGGGACCTTGTAAGAATACTGTTTCTTTCAAGTATTCTATTCTTCTGGGCCTCAGTTAATCATACCCGTGTTACTACAGTTGCCCTAACTCAAAGGTAGTTGAGGTACTCAGTTATCCACCGGACTGTGAATAGAGCTCATAGCTTTTCCTAAGGTGAACATAATTAGCTCAGAAACAAGTAATTTCCAGGTAGGGAGGTGAAAACCATGTGAAAATAATTGATGATAGGATTACAAGCAGAAACCAGGTCATCTAGTTATTGGTTCTCTACCTAAAACATGAGATTATTCTTCCTTCTGTGCCTCGAAATGTCATCCCATTCATCAAGTTAAATATACAGTGGATTAATGATACAAATGTGTTCTAGCCTAATTATTTCGCTTTTGAGATTCTGTCATTGTAAATGACAATATTATTTCAGTAAGCTTTCATATTCTTTGTAACAATAACAAAAATTCTGGACAATATTACAGATATTCATCAGATCCTTTTAATGTAGGTCTGATTTACAAATTGTTTGTTTCCTTTTTTCTATAGATAGATGAACCTATTATTGGTGAATAAATGTTTCCATTATTCAATTAGTTGTATAGATAGTCAAATAATGTTTAATTATGTGACCTATTCACATTTTTCCATCAATTGATACTAAAATACTCATGAGTAATTATTTTCATTATTCAGGCAGCTTTTTAAATGATCAAATAATATTATTAAGTTAAATTCAGTAATAACCAGCAAATGAAGCAATGAGTATTATTGCTTTTCATTATCTTCTTCAATGCATTTACCTATGCCATGAACCTGCTTTGAGATGTTTTCTGTAAAAATAAAATCTTTTGTATGTTCACACCATAATTCATCTTCAATTTGACACTATGAGAAACTCAGAACAAGGAATAAACCTAATGGACTGGAGGAGAAGTACTGCAGTTCTCTTTTCTCCACTGTTGGTTTGGACGTTGACGGTTTCCTCTGAACCGTGATTCTGCCAGTGGTTTAGTGTATGCTCTTTTTTCTCCAATATGAAGAACTACAGACAAACATTTCAATAAATAGACTCTCAATATTTGTATTTTAGTGATGTTAATACTCTCTGTTGGAATTTATTGTTCAGCCCGAAGGCAGGTTTCATTTGAAAGTTATAGTCTTTTTTTTTTTTTTCAAGACAGTTTCGTGGATTTTTTCACCTCTATTTTTTTTGGTATATTTTGCTTTCAGACTGACATGGTGTTCAAAAACCACTGCTATAAATATGAAAGAATATTAGTATAGGCACAAGAACACTGCAGTGCACTTGACAGATGGAAAAGGTTTATGGTGAATCTATCATTGCCCTATGGCGGAGAACAACACTGTTCATAGATTAATGTTCATTTTATGACAGCCATATCTTTCCCTCAATCTGTGTGTAGAACTCTCTCTGAAACAATTTTGATCTGTGTGCATCAATCAAAGATGGTATATGACACTTAGGGCCACAGTTTCAAATGTCGGCAGTTGGCATCTGGAAATCCTGTATCTTGCATACCCAAAATATTTATTTATATGTGCAAATATGAATGGTACAGTATGTTGTAGTGAGTGAGATAGTTAAGCTGGTGGGTTTGAAAAATTCTCTGATTAACTACCTGAGTTAAGGTCACGCACAGGCTTTAAACCAGGTGTGCCTGATTTAAAGCAGTTCTGCAGTCTTTCCATTCACAACTGCATTGACAATCATTTCTATCTGGCTGTCTCACTTTACAAGGATATTGCAATCCTCTAGCTGTTTAGCTCAGGATAGGACCTATTGTACAGGGGTTATATAAACATATGTGATTATACAAAAACCCAGCTAGCAATACCACAGTTCTGAATTCAATCTTTGAGCCCTATGAAGGTTTATGTTAACAATTTTTCTCAAGAGTTTGGTAAAATTTGAGCATCTGACAATTTATATTATTTAGATCCAAGTAGTTACTGTTTATCACCATCGCTGATAACTCAGACCTAAGATAATACTGGTAGGGGTCCCTGGAACAAGTCTGTTTTAATCTTGTGCTGTTTAGGACAGTCAAATGAAAAAACAGTTTTGTCCACACTTTCTCAGAATGACATCTATGCTTTTTGAAATTAGCAATGAAATAGGATTGTATTCTTCTAAACTGGTATTATTAGAAAAGTCCTCTAACTGTTGAGATTTGAGAAAAATAATTTACCGTCAATATAATTTCCTGTATCTCCCCTTGTGATGCTGTAATGAAGTTATTATAGTTTGGCCCTTCAGCCTATGACAGATTGAATTTTCTGTGACTTGATGATGTGACAAAGTCATTGCTCAAAGGCAAATATACTTTGTAACTGATACACTAATGCAAATTAATTTATACTTCAAGTGAACTTTATAAAAAGGCATCTTAGTTTATTCTTTAACTCAAATTAAAAGCCAGGCACTATCATAATTTAGTGGTCTCAAGAAAGCAGTAAGTACAATTTGTGATGTGAAAAGAAGTATTACTGCAGGATTAGGGAAGTTTCAGAACTTTAATCTTTTATTTTCTATACTGTTGGACTATGACGATGACCAATTTCCTTTTAAGAAACTTGAGCTGTATCACAGCCCGATTTAGGACAGAAGGAAGAACTGGATGCAGAAGTAATTTTCTCCTGTCATGTTCATTCAAAGAATATGTGAATTATTGCTCTCAAAAACAAAAGCTTTACCCAGATCATCAATTCACTTATTTCATTGCCTTTAGGCCAGAACTCTGGACAAGGGTTTGGTGCTGTCACATATCCTTTTCCATCTCATTTAAGTGATCTGGCCTCTGTTTTGGGAATGCATTTTTATTGTGCTGTTAAGCCCTGTGTCCCCTGCATGAATATTTCATATATCTACTAAGTGCTTCCACTGAATATATTAGCCCCTGGTTTTCTCTTTTTTTTTTTTTTTGTCATGCCTGTTGCCACAAATAAAATGGTAATCGTGGTCTAAATATACATGAATAATCCTTTATGGGATGGGAATTTTCAGATGCCAATAATAGCTACTTTGTCAGGTTTTGGCTAGGCTATTGAAAATGTTTAAACAAAATCTGTCCGTCATATTACGTAAGCATTTTTCTATTTATATCTGCCTTTACCAGTCCACAACAAACATAATGAGCAATAAATGAAGCAGTGGCCAAAAGACACGTTTATGACTCATGCAGATGCCAAGGGACCATCCTAATATGGGCACTGCTTGGCATTTCTGCTAGCAACAGACCAGACCGTAACTCTTATTTGATAGATTTTTTAAGTTTACAGTTAAAGCCCATAAATTTATTCATGTTAATGTAAAGCAATGTTCAAGTTTCAACTGACTTATTCCACTTAATATGGCAGATATTATGGGACAGCCAAGCCTGGCGGTTCAAACTAATATTTTACATGCAAAGTACAGTATAAACAAGAACAGAATTTGTCCTGCATGATGGTAAAAGGTAAACAAATAAGTGTGCCCATTTGCTGTTATTCAGACTTCATCCTTTCCATTGGACCTAAGATAACATTGGACTTCAGTTACACCTATTTTCAAAGAAGTAAGCTTGGATATGGTAAAATCAAAGATTTGCAACATCATTTCACCCATTCTAGTGATGGCTAGACTATTTCCCAACAGTGAATCTGCTGATGGTTTATGCAGGTTGCATCTATTGAGCTGAAAACACGTGTGCACCGCACACAAGAAATTTTGAGATAAGGAAGGAAATGGGGCAAAGAATGAGTTCCCAAAAAGGTAATGAAGATGCTTTATATCACGTAAGAGAGGATATGGTCCATAGCTTTCTGCCGATGTAGAAACCTCCTTCCCAGGTGTGCTAACCAAAGGTTTACAAAGAATGTGTTAAGGGACTTTCAACTCTTTCTCCCATATTCATATTGGAATAATGAGTCAAATGTTTGGGTGCCCTGGGAGATGTTCTTGGACTATCTGGATGTGGAATGCCTGACAGATGAGCATATTTACATAAGCTTTCCATCCTGTTAAATATTTCTTACATCCTAAGCGTAGTTATGTGTCCTTTTACTGTTGGAAACAGTGCCAGTCTCCCTCTTCAGAAGGTGCTGCAGGAGCTACTTTAACATTATTTAAAATCATGGTAGTCTTCTCTGTAAAATGAAAGCTGCACACGCAAGACTGAAGTAAAGCAATGAACTTACTAATGTGCAGATCTGAAATAACCTAGTCCTTGACTCCACATAAGAAATCTATGCTAACCTTCTCAGTCCTCCTCCATGGGTCCAGAGCAACTTCAGATGAAGTCAATTATGTGATAACACTTCTGCCTAGCAGACAAAGTGCTTTCTGCAAAGTCCTCTTATGCTGATACAAACTGCTTAGTTGTTTCCCTGTACTTCCAATGAGATCATCCTTGTTGACTCCACATGCAGAACCCCTTCAGCAAGAAGTTTACGTGAAGCTGTAAAGTAGGATGTGGTATTTTTTTAGACAGGGAGTCAGCTGAGGGAGTTGTTTGCCAGAGAAGAGCCCATATATTTACCATCATGCATGTCTGGAATTTATTGAGATCTCTACTTCAGACCGGAGTTTTGTAGCCAGTTTATACTAAAAGCTTGAAGCACGCTGAGTTCATTTGAAGCTTTTTTCATTAAAACCCGAGTGTCTTGTTTTAAGCCCTACGTGGTTATTTGTTGACTTTTCAGAAATAAACACGATAAACACTGGTTTTGAGGATGAGGAGAGGCCCCAAATCACCGAATGACATTTTTATCTATATGTTTTATTTTGTATTTATTTTTCAATCATCCGCATATTAACATTTGATTAGCAACCGCTTGTTTAAGAGAGCATATCAGGTTATCTGGCTGGAGATAACAAAGCATGTTTTCCATAGAGGCTTCCAGACTAGAGGCTACACAGATGTGCCTGAGTTAAAAGGATCTCACTGTCTACTTTGAGAAGTGTAGATGGCTTCAGTATTTAGCGAAAACTCATCTGAAGCATCATAAAATAAAATGTACGGAAAATATAATATTGCATAATTAAGATTTCTAATGAATTGCCTTGTTAATCCATACAGTGTATGCATGTTGCAAAATTTTCCTGGCTTAATTAGTGCACTTGCTGATTATGTTTATTTCCTGATGTACACACTGATTAAGCATTGTCCATACACTGAGGCTTGAAGCAGGATCAGTCTACAAAATAGTACCTAGTCGTTTAACTGGAGACTCAGAATGCAAATAGATCAACTTATGTAAAATTAAATTAGTTCTAATAGAACCCATTTTGACTGAGCAGCTGGTGACACATTATAAACAGAATTCTCTTGTTATGTGAAATAAAGGGCTTCTGCTAACAGATGCTTATATACTTTTAAACCGCAAAAAATGTCATATTATGTTTGAGGTCTAAAGTTAATAAAAGAAAATAAATTCTGAGCTTGTTAGATAACACTTCTGCACTGGGTCTCAGCATTGCTATTTGAATAGTGTGTAAGGTCAGTTAGCCCTTTGCAATTCTCCATGTGGGAACTTAAAATTGAATAAGTGTTAAATCATTAGTCTCACAGCTAGCACATTAAACCTGTTCTCTTTAACAAGCAGCAACTATCAGCTGATTTTTGGAAAAACTATTGAGATGTTGGTACTGTCCCCTAAACCCCTAATTATTTTGTTCTTCTAGCAGAAAGTGACCACTTTGTCTTTATTATTCTTTGTGAACATCACTTCAGACTGCTTATAACACTCAGCCCGGCCATTAAGAGTTAGTGGTCTGCTGTTCCTGGTCAATACTTGACAATGAACTGCACTTTTTTCCTAGGAATTCTGTCAGCCACACTGAAATGTGTTAAAGTCCCAGTGACAGGCCTTTTCTTAGCAACAGAAGGTCTAGCGGATTGTATGAATGAGGTAGGTGTGTTTTGAACTCCTGGATGTACAGTTTATTTATGGAACGTTTAAGCCTTTGAGACACAGAATAGAATAATTTCAACAGAACTAAGTAATTAAGAAAGTGAGTAAGACGTTAAAGGCCTAGATGTGCATTTTCTGGCTTTAATGGACTTCTTGTGACTAAGACGTTATGCTGGAACTTATGGGCTTTTTGGTTCTTGTTTTGTGCTCAACAGTGTTTACTCCACCAGAATTTCTGTCCTTAACTGACTTTCTAAATATAAAAAAATTTGCACTGAGAAAATTAATGCATATGGACGCTTTAAAACATTATAAAATTAGTCATGTCTTCAGTGAGTTAATTAGGAAAACAATCAAATGCTCCATTTTTACTCCATTCCTAGTGCATTTGTGATTGTATTTTGTTTTTCAGCCAACAGCACCTACGAAGCAAAATTGAAAATATTGGTTGATCCATTCACAGTCTGGCAGGTTTTTCTCGACTTACTCAATTTAAATTTCATATCAGTGGACTCTATGGAGTTAGAGATCCGCAGACCTTAAATCACAATATTTTAGGCAACTCTTGCAGAACCTAGATAAGCATAGATAGATACAAATCATAGTGACTGAAATCTCTACTTCTTACTATCATTTGAATAAATGAGCAATAAATCTTGGTTCAAGGAATTGCATTTGTACTTGTTTTCTTAATGCAAGGCTGAATTATGAAGATGTGGATTTTCAACTACTGTGAATCTTATACTACATTTGCTACTTCTTTTTCACAACCTGGAAGATACACTAGCTTCACTTTTAAATAATATCAGCTGAATGGGCACTTCTTCAATTACCTATTTTGTGTATTTTGTTTGAAAAGGCAAAATTCCATCTATTTTTTATTTAAGGGACTTAATTTTCTACCCTCTAAATTTGAGTCACACTGGTTTTGTCTGGAAACGGAATTCAATGCGATTTATATATAACCAGACACTTATTTTACATTTGCTACATAAAATTATGTTTTAAATGTATTATAAAAAGTGTTGAAATATTCTGCATATAGAGCTGATTTATAGAACAAACAAAAAAAAGGTGTAGTGTGGCCCATGTGTTGTTTAATGTTTTACAACTAGTAAATGGACTTTCACATGTTTATTCGAAGATAGGTTTGAAGAGAAAAACAAGTTTTACCACTTCTTCAAGACCTGATAGATCTTTTTTTTCACTTTGAATGCCTAAACTAGAAAGAAAATCTTCCTGGGTATGCAAGAAGGCATGACTGCAGTTTTCTTTGATAGCAATACAAGAGTACCCTTTTCAAGTGTGAAATGCCACACTCTTGTTTTCTTACTAATACTTTTGGAGAACAATATTGCTTTTTTCAGTAGTATTTGGAAAGGATGAGTTTGGTATGAGAGGCAGTATTTATGCATATGCAATAACAAAATATGTTGTATATGTTTAGAGAGTAATGCTATCAGACACTATTGTCAAAATACAACACAGATTGTCTTTCAGACCTTTTAGATGCTAAAATCTTTTTAAAATAATCTTTATCTTCAGATAGAGTTCTTTATTCAATTAATATATGTGTGTGAGAATTAAATTTTGAAACTAACTTTCTCCATAGTCACCTAAGATTTTAATACTGCAGAAAATAATTGAGTCTTTGAGCAAAACTCACTGGTGTATTATAGTTCTGCTACAAAGAGTTTTCATTTTATAAGAAAAAATACCCTTTTTTATACAAGCGACCTTTTTTGTCTACTGTCCCTAAAAAGGTCAAAGCCTTCACACTCAGTAGGTGTGCTTGTATCATGGTAGGCTCTTAAAGATAATGCCTTCATGCAAGGCTCTTAAATTTGGAAGGATGCTCTGACCTATCACTGTAATGAAAGCATTTAGAAGTGTTAGGTTCACTAACCATAGACATAACACAAATGCTAACTGGATGCTGTTTTGCAAATATTAGTAGCAATGGAGCAATAGATAAGAATGGAGTTGAATCTACTTCAAAGTTTTTGAGACAAGGGCATACATCTGGATTTGTATGCACTTAAATCCTTGCTCCATGGACATCCATTAAATCAAATCTTATCTCTTTTGCACTCTCTTGAAGGTACTGGGAAAAAAACCCAGTCTGACTTTTAAACCCTAGAAATAATGTAAAATTATGCTTACATGATCTCATTCTGTTACTTGCTATTGGTTGTTTTTCAGCAGCCTTTAATGGTGGTAAAGTATCCAGCCAACTGAAAAACATTTAATGCTAGTTAAACCTTTGTGCAATAGAAACTGTGGCTAATAAACTGATACCTGGGCACTGGGTATTATGAACACAGTTTACATTCCTGACATTGTCTCTGTGGCCTCCCCCATTTTACGCCCAGAAAAAGGAAAACAGCCAGCACTCATTCCAGACTGAAATTTAAACAGCCAAAAATCATTCTACCGTTAAGCAAGAAGACAATACAAAGCAAGCAAACTAAATCCAAATATGTTTAAATTGCTGCTTTAGCCTGCTTGGCCTTTTCATATGTTCCATACAAAAAAGAAAAAGAAAGAAACCAAACTAAATTAGGATCACAGTTCTGACAAAGTGCAAAGCTTCATATTTTTCCCCATTTCTAAAATGTATCAACTGCAAAATGTCTGCGTGCCAGATCAAAATTAAAACCACATGAAGTGAAATATCAAACTTTGTGCTCAAAAGAATTAAGAAAGTTCCTGAGACACAACCTTAATTTAAAGAAGCAAAATTACAAGAAGTCATGCAGAGCAGTATTCTCCTCCTCTCCTTGGAAATGCACAGCTCTTTATTATGGAAAGGCAGTAGCCCCTCTATAGTTAGGGTTGCAATCAACTTCCATTATAAAACCCTATTTTAGCCCCCTGTAACTTTGGCTTGAAAAATTGGAATACAAATTGCCATATTTTCTCCAAAAGAAAGGAAGAATAGATGAGGATTTTTTATTTGGTGAGGTGGGAGGATTAGGTTTTATTTTTACTTTTTTTGTGTGTGTGAAATTGAGGAAAAATTGCTTAACACTTGCAAAGTTTAAGTCACCAAGAAAAAATTAACCTGATCTAAAATTTTCACTTTTTCTGTTGCTACCACATCTGCCCTTATTAGTTGAAATTATTTACAATAATTTGGCAAAACATTATCTTTTCTCTATGAGGAAAGATAGGCCTAATTTTTCTGCTGATAATGAGAGTAAGAATATTTTGCTGTTGACTTGAATGGATGTAGGATTATACAGTTTGATCAACATTTTCAAAAGCAATTCATGTCTGGTAGTGGTATACACCTCAAAATGAAGTATAAGGCACATCTACTTGGATGTTTTGGGCAAGCGTTTAGTTTCTGGAGTGCTCCACATACTTTTTTGTTGAAATTTCCAGCACAGAGAGAATGGCTGAGAGTTGAACTAAAAGACTGCTTATAGAAAGGCCAGAAGAAAACATACACTTAGTTACTGAGGGCTACTGACTGCAGTCTAGTGGTTGCCTAATGACACTGTGGTGAAGGCTAGCCACTCCCAGCGTTCAGCCTTATTTATCATGCTTGGCTCACTTCCTAGATTAGGTCCAGAATAGCCTCTGGCCATGTAGGCTGTTCAACAAACTGTGTAAGAAAAGAAAGCAAGCATAGTCCATGGAAACATACTTCCCTCTTTTTTTTCAGGTAGTTGTTATCCCATTCTGGATCTAAGCATTCTAAATTCTTTATGATTAAACAGCTGGCATTCTTGCAGATCTCTTTGATTACTGAGAAAAAAAAATAATCTTACAGCTCTCCCTTACTTTTGTGTAAACTGTTTAGAGAAGGTTTATGGTACTATTTCCATTCTATTCAAATGATCTCTTCAGTGCTAAGGTTTTTCTTCCCCGCTTTCCCCGCCACGTGTTTGTGCATATATTTGAAATAGACATTTGTGTATAGATACATAAAGACTGAGATTATTTTGCATGTAGCTATTTATAGTGGTTTGGACAGCCCAAAGTTTGTTGTACACTATGGTATAATATTAAGTATTATAATTATTTAGGGCATTAGTATGGTATTTTAAATGTTGATAAGATGCATCAGAATGTAAATTTAGATTCAATTGACATTATATACACACTGCATTGCATACAGAGTTGAATTTGACATGGGTTCTCTCTAGGTAATGCTTAAGGTGCCCATATGAGATCACTGTGTCTTATGGTATAACTTGACTCTTTGAACATATAGTAAAGTTTAACAAGACTATTTCAATATTATTCAAAACATATATTATAAATTTAGATATTTTAACAACAATGAAATTTGGCAAGGAACCAAAATATGATAGAAAAATCTGTACTAGGAAGATGGTTCTGAACAAATTGAGCAGTTTTCAATAGGATATATGTATAAAATAGATTTAGGAGCGGTGAGAAAAGTATTAATCCTATGCCAAAATACTTGAAAGAAGGAAAAATATGACAATATTTTCTCTCTTTATATCCACAAAAGATAATTTAAGTAATTAGTTTGTTGGGTTTTTTTGTTTTGTTTTGTTTTGTTTTTTTTGTTTGTTTGTTTTTTTTTTTTTTACTGGCTGTTTTCATAGTGGTAATTAGTGTTCATAGCCATTTGAATTTTGCTTTGCGTTTCAGACTTCTTAAAACCTAGGAACACTAAGATCACTGTTTCTACAATGTCATTAGGCTTTTCTTTGGACAATAAGTATGTGTTGCACATAAGCAGAGAGGAGAACATAAAATGATGAGCAGCTTTACACTGAAGGAATCAGCTGTCAGGGACTGGGTAAGACTTTTCTGGCAGTATCTGTTGGGAGTTCCGTGTATGTTGCTGAGAGAGCAGCAGAAGAGGTTGCCTAGGCACTTTCCCAAGACATGGCTAAAAACCCTCTGCAAAACCACAGCTGGAAACCTAGGGAGATCTGAGGACAAGGCCTTAGGCTGAAAGGCAGATGTTCAGCAGATGAGTTCTCACCCGTTGACTTCTCTAATCTGGAAAATGATGGTATGTGAACAACAGAAACAAAAGTAGAAGCCTGCAGACAAATACAAATCAGAGAAGAGATGTTTCCTGAAAAGAACCTGGAATGCTCCTACTCAGAGGGCCTTAGGGGGGTGTCAGTGAAAAGGCCATAAGGCGTGACATGAAGAGAACTGGGGAAGGACTATTGTCACAGCTCAGGTTAGTTACACACCTGAGTTGAGTTTTGTACTTTGCAGGGCTTCATAGACAGTTAGATAAGTGAACTTCATGTTAAGACTTCCAGAATCCATTTGCTCCATTGGAAAGAAAAAAAGATTTAGTCTGATACTAAAAATACTTATGATGAAATTCTCAGAGGCTAACACTGGAGGTGTCACTCCTTTTTATAACAAGGTTTGTGATGGTGTGTGAAAGGTAGGAATGATGCATACAGACACAAACACGTATAATAGGCAGCAATCAGATCAATAATTTTAAAGTCAAAAATTCTCTAAAGTAAGATGGACCTAAAGAAAGTAATTTTTCTTTTTGGTCAAGATGTATAATGACTTGAAAACTACTAAGTTATGACATGATCCAACATTGTGACTCAAAAATTTTCTCCACTGATCCGCTATCTAAATTGTAAATGAAAATAGAAAATAGAAAGTTTCTTACCTCAACAGCAAAATGATTATTGCATTTTATTTATGCATTTAATAATGCAATGATTAGAAGAAAGATGTGTTTGAGGGTTGGTTTTTTTTTTTTTAATAGCTGCAAGAGATAAGAAAATTTGTTACTCTTAATATTTAGCCTTATTATGGGATTTTTTTTTTTGAAAGGCTTAATCCATATTTGACATCACCTCCATCTAATTTCCAGTGCTTATTAAATAACTGCTTTCAGGTACTTATTAAGGTTATATGTTAAAGTAAATAAGACTGCAAAGAGAAAAATATTTTCATGTCCCAGTTTTAGATCAGACTGAATTTCATAAAACTGTAACTCAAAATAGCAATATTCTCATCTCCCTTTCAGCGAGGTGCAATCCTAACAACAAAACCTGTAAAGGGTGGCTTTTTCACATTCCTTAAACTGAGAATTGTCCTCAAGTCTCTTGAATGCCCGTACTAGGAGGTTCTGAGAAAACTTACCTGAAATGCCCTTTTCCAGCTTTTTTCCAGCTTTTTGTAGAATCTACAGGTAGGAAGAAGAACTTCTGGCTTTCTCTAGGGTACTGTTAAATAAATGTTTAGGAAAGACGGTGGCTAGAGAGAAGACAAAATCTGTCTGTGATGTCAGCTATAGAGTATTTCATACAGAACACGCTGCAAACCTTAACACTCCCATGAAACAATACATTGTTAATACTAGGTTAGTATCATTTCTTCTTCATCCTTTTTATTCCTGTAAATTGATATTTTTGAAGTAACATGTTGTACAAACACGGTCAGTACTTTTTTGGAATGTCATTTCAAAGTTGAAAGCTTAATGACTTCTAGTTTTTCTGCTGTGTATATACCTGAGAGTTTCCCTCGGGATGAGCCTGCTAACATAACTCACTTTAGGCTGATCTATTATTTTTATTCAACCAGGTGTTACATGGGTTTGGCAACTTTGGCAATTCTTTTTTCTATAACGGCTCTGCACTCGGTGCTTGATGATGCCAATGCAATGAATTTACTGATACCAGCAGAGAATGTTTCACTCCTTTATCTCTTCATGAAGAATCAAGCTTCATGTCCTGTATTGCTAGTTAACCAGTACATCTTATGTAATTTCTTTGATATCTTTCATCCCTCTCCATTTCCAGAACATTCAGTTATGATTCTGCTCTGCTAATAGCTGTTCTTAGAAACAGAAATTTATCTGTTATGCTGAATTTCTTTTTACAATATTATTGTCACTGTTTTTTTTTTCCTCTCATGGGTTCTCTTAGGCATCGTAAATTTTGTCTTTTTAAAATAGATCTGGAATATCATTTGGCAAGATGATGTAGTACTACAGAAAGTACATGTATTTCTGCAGGGGAGTGAAAACTTTGTGGTTTTTTTTTTTCACTGTAGCAGTCCCTTGTTCCTAACTGTGAAGATAAGATAAATTCACGTAAAAACATTGGAAATTTTAGTACTATTTAATACAATATTCATAGTCCTATTTTAAAGTTCTGTGCTAGTTATGAAGTTTTCCCTGAACTTGAAGAACAACCAAATAACTACTGCAAAGTCTACAAAGAAGTTTCCTCTGTCAATCTTGGCTGTGGTCTATCTGGCATATTACAACAATTAATTTCCAATTTTCTTTATGCTATTTGAAGAGGGGTTTATTTATCAATAGAAGACTGTAAAAAACTATTCAAAGTCTTGTACTTCAGCATTCATTAGATCTGCATGATTTCTTACCAGTGCAGGTCTGCATGGTAGCTACTGCATGTTGCAATGCATGTTTATTTAATTTGTATTTCTGCAACAAGTTACCATTCTCCTGTCTGACTTCAGTTTTTCCCAAGTGAGCAGTTTGAGGGATAGTTTAACCCTTTTGTTATCCTTCCATTGTAAATAGAAATGTATAGTTTACATATTGTAAACTTTGAACTACATCTTGCTTAGAGGCTCAAAATGGGATGACTCTTGCAACTCAGATTTTGCTAACTCTGAAGCACTTACATCCTAAATACAGGTTTTGTTTTTTAAATGAATTTGCAACACAAACAGTCCATTCTTTGCCAGGTAGTCATTAATTAGTGGGTTGTAAACCATGCTAAAAGCAAAGTTGTGTTAAATCTGAACTTTGGATTGATTTAATAACAAAGATTATTTTTTTTTCTTCTTATTTATGCATCTCAATGGAATGTGAGGAATACCTTCCAGCCCCTCCCCCCCCCCCCTTCCCCTTTTTTTTTTTCAGCAAGCAATTTTTTAATATGATGGCACCATAACCACATAGATAAGAATCAGACAGGAAATAATAATCCATATCTACAAATTTTCCTCATCCCATGTTTGTCCTATAATGTGAGAGGAACTGAATAGCTTTGTTAAATGAGCTGTGCCTTTAAGATAAATGAGACAGTTCACAACCTAGGACTATTCTTAACACTGGAAAATATAAAGACTGTGACCTAAATGCCAATCTAACTCCATGATCAATTAGGGGCATGCACAGCAGATCACAACAGGGGGAAAAAAAAAAAAAAAAAAAAAAACAACAAAAAAAAAACAAAAAACAACCAACAAAAAAACGAGACTAGGAAAAAAGCTCCATCTGGTTCAGAAGACAGTGGCCAGTCCCATAAATAACACAAGCTGTCAGGAAAACATCATTCCTATAGTACTCTGTGTATTGGCTTTCTGTCCAACTACAGATGCAGTACAAGGAGCTTCAGAGCTTTGCATAGGCTTGGACCACACTTATCTCTTCAGCTCACTGTAACAGACACATTCATGAGTTATTCCCAAATTAACAGAGTGGAGACTGAGCTGTACAGAAGTAAAGAACATGAATGTACACCGTTCTAGAATCCTATTGCACACGCACATGCACACAGACACACACAGGAAAAAAGGAAAAAACAAAAACAAAACCAAAAGAAATAGTCCGGGTTTTCATTTTGGCTAAGCTTTTCTGAGACAGGAAAATAAAACTCATCAGTAATATTATGTTTGGAAAACCTAATTGCAAACTCCACACCACAGCGTGAGGTAAAGACAAAAAATAAGCTTTACTTTACACTTTGCATTTTAAATACTTCTGTTGGTAGGTAGTAAATAGTTGGCAATACTAAAGACAGAAAAGAAACACTTCTGTTTTTCTCTTGGTTAAAACAGCCATACATTGTTTTCGCATTCAGAAGATCTTTTTCATAGTGAAAAAGGAAAGATCATTCAGTACAGAACATTTGTATTCTGGTAGCATCTGTTACTAGGGCAGAAGGTGAGTGCTGGGTGCTGTATAAGTGTGTGATAAATAATGGTTCTGGAAGTTTAGAATATTGGTGAGCAGCATAGAGCATTGGTGAGCCTGCACTTTTTACTTTAGATGGAAGTTTTACCTTTGTAGAAAATGACCCCTGGAAATGATAACAAAGAATATGAGCAACACCTAGGTGGTGTTGAGTTATGCCAAAACAGGAGGAGGACCACAGAGCAGGTACTGCCTTCAGAGTTTCCTGCAAGCATTGCCTCACCGGCCCGATCTTCCTCCTAGGGGTGCATAGCCACTTGATGTCTCCTCGCTAGCTTCAAATTTACATGCCACCTGTGTTCAAGGTCTGTGGGTTCCAAGGAGAGGAATGAAAATTATTTTGAACAGTGTCATCAATTTTGAGGAATTTATTGTGTGAAGAATAGCAAGATTCCTTGTTCCAGTTCTGTGCTAAATCTCTAGCACACAGTGGAGTCACCACTTCCCAGAGTGTTTTGTCAGTTTTACCTAAACATCCTCCCCTCTACTGCAGAGGGAGACAAAGGATTCTCTATTTTTCTAAGGTGTCCCCTGGGGAAAAGAGCAGAAGACAGAGTTTCTGTCCATACAGTTTCTTAGTTGAACACACAGTTCATAGCTGAACTTTATTTCTGAGGAATCAAATGGTTACTCACATGCCCAAAATATTGAAGGACATGAAAGTTGTAGCATGAACAGGCTGAAGAGAGGGTGTGGATATTTTGTTTGCTCGGAGCTAAAATGGTGATCCCCACTCCTTCCTCTTAATCTGTTGAGGATAAATAGCAAATCACTGCATTTATTTCTTCTCCCTGGTTTGTATTTAGAAGATGATACACAGAAAATTTACTTTGAAATGTTTCCTTAAAGGCACGTGATAAATCCCTAGGGAGAAATTCACAGCCTGGAGAGAGCCTTGTGCTTGGGTTTGATAGTGACAGATAGCAATGGAAATACAGGACTTGGTGCTCCGGACTAAGAGACCATTATGTGTGCAACTCACAGTGAGACCGTGGCAGAATAAAGCTTCCCCCAGCCCCACCCAGAAGTGTGGCTGCCTTTGTAATTTTAATTGGTCTGTGTTTGTGGAGTGGGGCCTCTATTTACTTATGGCTTGGGGCTTGTGTTTACCAAGCCTGGTGGAGGCCAAGTGTCATATCACTGAAGCTTAGTTCCTGCAAGCTCTCCTGCTATATCTTGAGGCACTTTTCTTTTCAGTATCTGTGCCTGTCTAATTCGCGAGCTTCTGTGAAACAAGCACAGGAGGGTACAAGGCCTACAGGGAGGAATTACACCTAATTACTCAAATAATTGCTAGGCTGTTGCCTTCTTAGTCACTGAAAATAATTTCCAGGTCCCTGGCTTTTATAGATAGTCTTCTAGAGGCAGGAGGACACAGCCCCCTTTTTAACTCAGCCCATTCACTCACAAAATCAGAACACTCGAGCCTGCAAAATTAATAAGCACCACTTCCATTACATATATTTTAGGTTGTTGTTGCCGTGGCGATAAAGTCAGGGACATTGAATCTCCTCTGTTGAGCCATTGTTATCATCCCTGGCCATCTGCTGCAGAGGAGTGATATTCCATCTCATTTGCATGATGACTGATATATGGGAGGTTTGGAAGGACATATGCCACAGCAATCATGTGATGAAAATTAAAGTGAAAGTTTTGGGCCCAGAGCCGAAAAAAATCTGTGTATGCGCATGAGGCTGTTGATGTGCAAATGTGAATCATATTGAGAAGGTTTGAATAGGGAGGTGTGACGTAAAGAGGGGACACAAACGCAGGTGCTTATCTCTAGGCAGTCAAAGGCACTGGATGTCATATCATGGGAACTACCTTTCAAAGACACAGCTTTAGTGCACAGTTCAGCACACAAGGGAGGAGAAACATATAAGTTTTGGAAACAAAAATAAAGTAAGTTTAACAACTTTTTCACACTATTCTGAACCCATTGATGTTTAAGCAACTTGTACTATTAGTAACTTTCTGTCTTTTCTATTGTTTGTGCTCTTATTTTGAAAAAAAAGCAAAAAATCTTGTCCATATATCAATGTTGCAAGCTTGAGAGATTTGTATTAAGAAGTTTGAGGGGGTTTAATCCATGTTTAAAATGCTCTCTGGAAACTTTTCTTTTTGTTTAAATGACACTAATTCTGTTTCTTCCACAATGTATGCTTGGTCATTATCTTAAATGCTATTTTGGGCCTCAATTAAAAAATAGCTACTTGTAACTGCTTTGAGACAGCTTTCTGAATAAAATGTCATGGTGTAATTGCATTTATACTGCCTCAGTAAAGCCTTTGTTCATATACATTTTAGAATTGTGCAAATTTGCAGCTCTAGCTATTTGATTTGAGGAAATGATCAGACAGACGCTTTTCCTCTCATTTTGAAAAGTTACTGAACTTAAATACTACCACTGAAAAAAAAGAGAGGGGAAAAAACCGAGACGGGAGAGGGATAGAGTGGGACAAGTGTATTTGTAGGAACTGCTCGATAGATGCAGATTCACTTGCAATTATGTATTACACACCAAAGAGCTTTCTCATGATGTTTTAGAATGCTTTAAAATCATGGGTATTTTTAAAATGAAGATTGTTGATCAATATATTTAATAGCACAGCTCTAAATGAAAAAGGGTCTTTTAAAGCGTGACGTTTGAGTCCTTTAAATTATTTGGGATTCAGAGAGTGAATTGAGAGCTCCTGATTAAAAAAGCGAATACTGTACTTTAGAATGAATGTCTGTGTCAGGAAAATCTTTAGAAAGTTAAATGACAGTAATATCAGGCAAGGCTGAAGAATGAAATGGACCTTCTGGGACAACATCTTGCAGAAGAATGATTTTTATGAAAAAGCATTTGATACTAGAGAAAGTCTGTTTAACACCCTGATCAGCAATAGCTCTCTCTCTCTGACTTTCTTTTGTCTTTAACAAAGCACTTAGTTCAGATGTTTGTCTTCCTTCATATGTAAATAGCAAGACAATCTTCTGCAAGGTGCTGTGAATTTTTCATTTAATAGATTATAAAAGCACAAATCCCAGATTCTATCCTTAAACTACATGGGGTGAACTTTGTCAGTTAAGGATCTTTTTAGGATTCAAAATAACCATTTATTGCCTCTTTTGTCAGTTAAATTAGTTAAGTTAATTGCTTAGATGTGTCTTCTTTAGTTAGGCTGTACAATTGTTTTGTAATTCTTGGGGAAAATTACAGCATTTGTGATGAAAGCTTTATCTGAGGCAATAATATATTTCTGCTATATGGTGGCTAACAGACAATCTAGATTCAGAATGAGGAATTTCTAAATATAGACTTTGCCTCCTGACTTGCCAGTTTGGAGCATTTTGTTTCTACTTGTAAATATTATCTGCGTATTATAGTACTTTCATGCCTGCAGGCTAAGATTACCAGTCTTCCTTTTTTCCCCCCTCCTTCTAAATATTCAATTACTCAATGGTAATTATTATTATGTGGCCTTCTTGGCTTACTGCATTATTAGATTAATATAGATTTCTTGTGCCAAATTAGCGGAAATCACTGTTATACACAAGGACGAATCACTTTTTTTTTTTTCTTTTCTTTTCTTTCTTTTTTTTTTTTTCAAGTTTTATTTACTTTGTTGAATAACAGGAAGACTTTGACATCACAAGGTTTTTATTCTTGAGGCTTTTAATATAAGCTGACTTTGGAAGTGGAGGGGGAGAGGAGAGCGTCTTTTTGGTTTGCCTTTTCTGGTGTGGGTTTCTAGCAAGGAGAAACTTTGGTTGAACTAGAAATTAGTTCGTTCAAAGGTGTATAAAGTGGGGCCTTTGTGAGTGAGGTGACATTTAAAGCCCCCTGATGTCTGGTTGTTGTTTCAGAGGTGTGGAGCAGAGGTAAGAAAAACGAAAATGAAAGAGAAGGAGCTGTCCAGGGTCCTGCAGCTGATTAATATTTCCTCTGACTGTACAGTAAAAAAAAAAATAATTCTTTATTGATTTGCTACTGGTCCCCCTACTCCACCCTCCCCCCTTCAAAACTAGATGAACCCTTATATTGAAGTTAACTTTAAAAAAAAAATTATCTGTATAAAATCAGGAGCACGTCATGTTTCTGTTACTAATAAATACGTCCTCAGATCTCAGTAACTTTCACAAATTTCTTATTGAAACTAAATTTTTATACGAAGTTTTTTTCTCAAAGTTACAGACAATAGAACTTTTCCAGTCTAAATTAATCGTTGAGTATAACACAAATGGTTTCTATGGCAGTGCTGCAATGTAAACAAAACAAACAAACAAAAAACCCCAGATCTCAATCTTGCATTACTTGATTGCTTTTGAAATGAATTCTTGTCCTTATGTGACCTGAAATGTGTGGTTACAAAGCTATAGAAATCCAAACGATCATATTTGTTTGATATGAAATGAAAAAAATAGTTAAATTGAAAGTTTAACATCATGAAATTCAAAATCCCAAGCGGTATATAAACATTAAAAGAAACTTTGGACTGCTAATCCTAGGAAATGAGTTTTATGGATTGAATTCAACAAGGCTTCAGAAATGGTTCCATCTGCTGCCTAGCAGCTGGTGAAAGGATAAATTTAATTCATTAATTCATTTGGAAAAAAGGATCCAAGTAGTAAAGACTTCATTGCTCATAATGCACATAGGTGGAAATCAAAACTGAAATTAGGTCCAGTTGATCACCTTTGATAATGAGGAACATTTTCTTTGTTATTACTATCATGATCTTGATCAGGTAGTTGACAGTACACTGGCTGTATGCTGTTAACTGATATTTTTATGTCCTGAAAAGTTGAGGACAGTTCTGAAAGCACAACTCCTCTTCCGAGAACAACATCCCTACTTTGGGGGTTACAGATTACATAGGTTTAAAAAGCTAGGCTGTTTCACTAAACAATATTTCTATGAATATTTGCAACTGACTTTTATTAAGTCAGATTAAGAAAACAAAATAAGGTACCATTGAAATTAGAAAATAAACCTATTTGTAGTTAAGTCACAGTTGTAATCCAAACCCTGTCAAATGTGAAGAGTTTATTACTTTCTTTTACTTTTTTATTAGAGCCACAAGTTTTTTCTTTTATTTACTCTCTTCACGCATTTTCTTTTCCTAATAAGTGCTAATATCTTGTACAAGAGTAAAATTAAGGACTGAGAGAGGGGAATATTGAAATAGGCAGAGTTTTAAAGGCAAAACTAACGGGACAAATGCTTCAATAATAACTTAACATTTAAGTTCTAGATATAAAGTTATCCAAATTATCAAAACCGCCGGATTTTAATTTTTTTAAGTAGTTGCCTATACTTCTTTTAATCTAAATTACAAGCAGTGAGTGAAAAGTTATCTAAGGCTTTTGAACTGTGAGATGGTCAAGTGGCAAGGGCTCTTACTCGCCTTATACCAGGTACAGAGGTAAATGCGTGCCTCATTACTTCCTGAGGGATATGCAGGACTGATGAACCTGTTATCCTGAAAGCAGTTAAATATCTGCCAATGCCTATTTTCAATGTTTCTGCTTGAGATGGTGATTTCATGAATGATATTTGGCTTTTCCTGTTTCCTCTGTAGCCCATAGCTCACTGTGGTGGGTTTGTTGGATTTACTATAAAGGTTCTGTTCGCACCCTGTGGGTTGGGTTAAGAATTAGGATTTATGCATTTACTTCTACTGTTGCATTGTTTATACAGCTTTGGTTTAGTTTTGATCCCTTTTTTTTTTGCCTTTGAGGCTCTTCCACAGTGTCAGCTGCTGACTGATAGTAGGAGAACGGCCTCGTGGTGTGAATGAAAGGGACCTAGCGGTTGGTAAACAGAGATAAGGAATAAATAGAGCACAGGCAAAAGGAGATAGTTCTGTGGGAGCCCAGATTGCCGCCAGTCTGTTCAAGTGAGATGCAGTGCCTGTCCTTTTCCCAGATTAAATTAGTGTGCGAAATCTCCAGTGACCTCCTCCCCTTCTCCCCATACTCTTTAGCCAAGCTGAACAGCCTTTGCTGTAAAGTATTCATTTTATCCAGGGACAAGTTGGACAATAGAACTCTCCCTGTTACTTATGGACAGCTGTCGTGATTCATAGGGCTTTTCAGCATTTCATTTTTCATAAGAGTTAAAAGGGTTTTACCTTGTAACTGACGAGAGGTTAGAAATGCAAAGATGCCAGCCCTGAGGTTGCCTGTAGTAAGGAACTTAATAAATAAATATCACCCCCCCAACACACACACACATCTCCCCTCCCCAATGTGCAAAAGAGAGTGTATTTTGTTAGTGCTGCTCTTCTTATTTAAAGGGGTTTAATTGTGATAACATGATTACACTGAAGCATGAACTGCATGGAGAAATTAACAAGCAGAGACACAGAGATTTGCAGGGCCCCCAAGGTTCCCTAAATTAAAGGTGACCAGTGCAATCCCAGTGAGTGCCCTTTTCGCTTCTTTGCCCTTGCTTTTGCCTACCTCTCCTATCACTTTATTACCTGCAAATAACTCCCAGGAAAGAGTAAACCCTCATGAGATACCTCTGTGGTCCTGTATTTTTTTTAATGATTTACTGCAAATATATTCAGCATTTTGACTGATTAAATAGACCTTCGGCAACCTTGAGGGTCACTGTGTAGAGTATGTACATAGAAAATGCATCAGCCCATTGTACCCTGGCAGCTAATGAGATTGGTCGTTAAGTAAATGACACAAAGCCTACAAAAAAAGCTTAGCAGCTCACTAGAGTATCACAGAGTGTCCCTGCACACCACACAACGACACAAACAGTGGACTAACCTAGCCCACCCCTGCTTTATTCTACATCACTGCTTCCCTGATGTCAGCGTGAGAGGCAGAACAAAGGCTAAAAGGCACACGGTAAGTCAGTCTGACAATTATGCCCTAGGGAGAAAGTAGAGCAAATCTTAGCCTAACCATGGGGTTGAAAGTCCGTTTCTAGACAAGTAGGTCATAATGAAGGGATTTTTTTTCCCCCCTGTCACTTCACGAAGGGGAGAAAAATATCTCTGGAATCAAGGTTGGATTTGATTCTTGTTTGTTTGTTTCCTTTTTTTCTCTGCCTGATTCGCCAGCTTACAAAAGTTTCTGGAATTCTGAAAGTAACGTGGAACAGTATGTTTTTGTGAACTGGATGTTGCAATTATAGTGTAATGAAAGAAATATTCTTTGTAAGAACTGCCACACAATAAGCACTGCCTCAGATGTACATTAACATCTGATGAACTTTGCAGACAGAAAGTTTCTTTTTACTGCTCTGTAAAAATCTGCTGAAAATGTGTTATATGTATGAAAACACATTTCAGTCCACTAGCCAGCTACTTCCATCCCTAAATACCTGGTACAGTTTTTACAACCAGGCAGATATGAATGAAGTTGTCACTATAATTTTGGAGTGTGTTTTTTATTTTTTAAACAGATTTGTACATGATGTCTCTCTGAGGTTTGTCTTTTACATGAGTTTAAATTAAAGAGTTGAAGATTGCTCTGAAACGGTGATGCAGTCTTTACATATTTTCTTTGCACAGCAGCAAAATACGCAGCTGATGTCTTAGAGTAGCAGGTGCCTGCCTGTGTAACCAATGATAAAATCTTTTCTAGCAGTGTTTCAGTTTAGTATCTCAGGTCCCTTTATTTTGCTGAAAAATGGCAGGAGGAAGTTGCCAGAAAGTCTTGTTTGCATTGCTAAAATGTTTCTGTCTGCTTTGCACTTTGGAGGCTCAGGGGATCTTAGGTTCAAAACAACATGATATTATTGCAAGATGCCTGTGTGAGTTAAGTAATGCCTCTTCCCCCCCTACCTCCCAAACCCACTGAAAACTATATTTTTTAAGAATGCTTTCTCAAATGCAGACAGTCGAAGAAGTAGGTTTTAGATATCAGCCTGCATTACATTTGGGGGTTTTGTTGTTTGTTTGTTTGTTTTGTATTGGAAGAGTTATTTAATTTGGGAAAACACTTTTCAATATATGTGTATTTAGATATGTCAAGATAACCTGTTCACTTAATTAAAACTCTTCATAAGTCACAAAAGTCGGTTTACCACGGTGTGTCGCTCACCCGAGGACATCCTTTTTACTGTTTGGACAATATAAGTAACTTACAGCTTATAGAAACTAAGATAAAAAGTGATATTTTAACATATGTCTTTGATGATTTCTAGCAAAGGTGGGTATATGTACATGCATATATATGAATCCGCATATGCATATTTATATAAAAAGTGTACATATGCAGAAACTGTGTTCACCTATATAGTACCTCAGTTCACTAAAACTCAGTATATTTTAAGTAACAGTTACGTCTGCTTTTGCATTTCCCAATAATTCCAATTTAGGAAATTTAATGTGAAAGTAAGCAAACTGACTAAAATTCTGTACTTAATTTTAGTTTCCATATTTTTAAGGTATGTGCAACACGTTTTTCTTATACTACCTCAGAAAATATGACATATGCAGGCATTAGAAAAAGCTTGCTTTCTCACATAAGTCTTATAATTCACACCTAATTGCTAGATCAGCAGAGTTTTAGTAACGCTACAGCGTTACGATGCAGTTTTGCTTTGAACTTTGTTAATTGATATTAAGTTTTCATTTCATTTTAACAAGTATTATTTGAGGATATTTTATGTTCAGGTATATCACCACAGCTTTTAAAAATGAGCACATCCCTATCACACAATCATGCTTTTTACATACGTATGTGAATGAGAGTGAAGGGTATTTGATATTACAGTATTCACCATATTAATGAGTAAGTTCAGCTGTCCTTTACCCTTTTAAAAGTAGAGAGTCATTTCATAGGGGCAATGCACGTGCAGTAGTGCTACAAAAATCACACTGCTACTGTAATCCGACAGGTTGAGCCACAGTAAGTTTCAGTAGTCTTTCATAGCTTTGTTATTTTTTCTCATCTGTGATTTCTTTGCTTGACCCTAAAGAAAAGGTGAAAAAAACCCTCGATTTCTGATAGTTAAAGTTGCTCACCTGATCCCGCTGATAAACTATATAACACACTAGGCTTTTAGAAACCACTTTTAAATAGACCTTTTGGACCTAACAGTCCAATATGAGGCCCTGGCACTTATCTTTGTGCACAGTTTCAGAGGATAACAGTGTGAGTTGTTCATGTGGATCTGAAAAACTTTATGGTGTTACACTGTTGATTTCAAGAATTCTAATTCATTTTTTTTGCTCACTTAGAGATTTTCAAGCCAGTAATCTGAAAACATCTGATATTCCTCATAAGCAAGTGTCTCCAAGGTCGGTCAATCACAGACAGCCCTCCAGAAGGCATGTCTCTGTTGCTCCAAAATAAAATGTAGCAAATAACACGCAGAGTTAACTTTATATTCTGCTACATTGATGTCTGTTTGGAGTACCTAGACCAAAATCTCTCTTTTACTTAACTGCTTAATTTTGGAAGTAGACATATATAACTGGGACTTAGTCACTTTTTGTGCGCATAGTTGTGGATTGTTAAAAACTGCATAAAAAGAATCAGTGTTTCTGAATTTTAATTGTTTTGAATCACTTCGGACTAAAGATACTGTTTAATTAGTGACAAAAAAGATTGTCTCCCTCTTAACTTCTTTTAGTACTTACAGAAAATCTCTTTGGAGGAGAATTGCTCTCATTTATGTTTATGGAAGACTTTTAATAATAATAGTAACTTTTGTCTTTCTGAATGACAGATTCAGGTTCAAAAAAGGTGATGACCTAACCGTAGAAGTTACTTTATAATGAAAACAGGGCATATCTTTTTGGATAAGGGAGCACTTACAAAAGCATTTGTACACATGAGTGATTCCACTGAGGTGAGGTCGATGGCTCACTTCAATAGAGTAAAGCAGGTGTGTGAGTGTTTTGAAGATGAGGGGTTATTGATTTGCTTAACAGAATCAGGTAATATTTGCTAGCTCGTTTTTCAGATTTGACTTCATATGTGAACTTTTCCCTCCATTAAGGAACTTTGATTAAAAGGAACTTGCTTTTCATTTAAAGATATATATTTGAACTCTGCTCCATGAGGCATTAGATTATTAAAAAATAACGCTTTTCCAAAAATATCATTTCATGTGAGCATTGCAGTCTTCAATTTCTTCTTATCAGTGTTTCGTCAGGTGTTAGTAAGAGTCACTAGGTCAGTTTCCTAAATACCAGGAGACAATTTGACACCTTCAGTGTCACACCCCCCCCCAAGCCTCCGCAACTTAGAGCACATGTGCAGCAGCTGGATTGGCACAACAAAGTAGTAATGGATCCAAAGGCACCGTTATGGACTATCAGGTCAATAATCCTTATGCTAAGAAGGATTTACATGATACAGAGTAATGGCTCTGTCATTTCTGAAGTAAAAATCCACTTTTTAATGATCATCAAAATACTGTTTTACACTCTTCAGATCAGAGATATTATGGTAGTTAAAAACCCCAATACATTCTTTAAATAAAGTTCACATTTAAACGTTCAAATAAAATTTTCCTGGTAGGAAGCTACAGAATTCCAAATGGAGGCGTTTTTTAAAATGCACTTATAACTGTTCTCAAATATTTTCTTCCTTGCTATATAAGAAGAGTATAGGATATTTAAATCATGCCTTCAAATAACATTTTTCTGATGCAGTCCAGAAATAGATTGGGCTTAGGGGGCCTTTCATTTGTTTTGCTTAATTTTTCTACTGTGTGATTTTCTCCTACTTCAGGCAGAAGTTTGACACAATCTAATGTACACAATCTAGATTTTGTTACAAAAATAAGTTTGCAAGTAGCAACAGTGGTCATAGAAATCCAAGGCTGTGATTTTTGTATTAATTTGTTTTTTTACATACATTTCAATTTCTTCAATTTAACACATTTCCCACATTTTGGGAAAAAATGTTTTCTTCTCTGCCAATGTGGTCCACTCAGCTTCCATACAAGATACAGAAAGTCACCAAATCCTAAACAGAAAGAACCATAGCAATACAAATTAAGAGACTGAGTACACATGACATTTTCATTGTATCTCTAACATTTTATAAAATTAAACAGCATTTTGAAGTATGGGTCTGGTGGGAATCTTCCTATATATAAGCATTCGACATTTAGTGAACAAAGTGCAACTGAACACATAAATCACTCTAAATAACATTGACACTTGGTCAAAAGAAACATATATTTAAGGCTCAAGTGTGTGGTCAAGCTACTTTATGGAAAGCATTCCCATTATTTTTGTGAGAAACAGTGCTGTCTACAAAAAGGGTTAAAGAAAATGCATTCTGTTGCATCTGCTTACTAAATCCCTTACTTTAGTAGAAATTCAAATTTTGTAAAGATTATTCGTTTTATTGATGCATATAATTATAATCACAAGCCATCTGCTGATTTGGCAGGCATGGTTAAAATTCTCTAACTCTCATAACCTTTCAAGTACAGTGCCCTTGGGACTCTATTTCACTTTTATATTTTGGAAAACATGTAGGGACAAACAAGAGAGGTCATCTGCCGAAAGTCAGACCTGTAATACATTAAAAGAATAAAGATCATGATGACTGCTCTTGTTTTAGTAGCAAAGAAAGTATTTTCTGTTTTATTTCTGACTTCAGGAAGGATTATGCTGGTTTCCATCACGCACTTTGGGAATTTGAATTTTTTCTAGGGATTAAAGCTCTCTCCTAGCACTCCTGGGATCTGGGTTCCAAGTCTAAACTAAAAGAACAAATATTGTTCAGTTTGGTTGTCACAGGTGAATTAAATGTATTTGACCTTGGCCTTAATTTTTCTTTTTACACAATTTCCATTGCATTTCTATTTGAAATGTTTTAGCTAACACTCCTCTCTTTTTTAGTTTGGGTTTTGGTTTTTTTCTTGGAACTTGGTCGTACTGAGTTTCACAGAGAGACACCTGTCACATGTTTAGCTTTTTCCCCTGAAGCTCGAAGAATATTTTAATTTTGAGGGTTACATACAATCAGGCATGAAGTGATGAATGGTTAACATTCTTTGCCCTAGTCCTGTAGAAGTGCATACCTGAATTTATATTAGCCTACCATCCACCTGTGTTTAGCCACAGTTGCAAGTATTTAGTTTTTTGCCTATGAGAAGTTTTGTTCTCCTTTTTTTGATGTCCTTCACCATGTTTAGCCAAGTTATTTTATACTTGACAATTCTCCCTTGGCTGTTACTAGTTTTGTTGTTGTGTTACATGTAGTGTTACTCTGCTTCTTCTAGTAGAAAACATCCACAAGGGGGAAAAAAAAATCTAGGAGATGCTTTCTCTGTCATAATACAAAAATGATCACATTTCACCAAAGTGTAGGAAATTGTCAATGCTCAGAGTTAGGGAAAAGTGTGTTTTAGAGAGAAAATACATGAAGGTGGAAAAATGTGGTGCAAAATGGGATAGTCCAGTGACTTCCTGATATGAGCAGAAGGCAAAGACAATCACCTCTCAACAGAGCTGTCTTGCTTAACGCTGTATTGATGTGTATCTCACAGGAACAAAAGATGCAACTCTCACTTCTGTTTAATTAGAGTATCTGAAAGCCTGTATACAGCATGCATGCTGCTTTACTCCTTTTGGAGGTTTGATTCTCAACCCACACCCTCATTATGACAAGCAGGAGGGAAATGCACATGTTTGAAAGTGTCTTCACAGCTGAAACTAGGGAAACAGGCCGAGAGTAGCTCTGGTTTATTTCACAACCAATTAAGTATGACATCTGTTGAAACTCAGGAAATAAGTCTCCCTTCCCCCTGTTCATATACTTACTTTAGCTGCCAGTCTTTTGTTTGGATATGGTGAATTTTACTCACAAGACTTTTTTTTTTCTTTGGAGTAAGTACACAAAATAAAGAAAACAAGACCTAAAATTTATTTTTTTAAAACTAGGTTTCACTGAGTGCATGTGAAAAAGCCCTTCTTGGCACCCACAAGTCAAGCAAATGATTGTGTCAGTAATTCTTTGCCTAAACACTCACCTTGCATGCTGAAAAGGGCGTGTTTGTGGCAGGCAATATAGGCACAACAACATTTTCATTTTTGAAAATCTGGCTCTTGCTGTTGGCACCCAAAGGCAGGCAAAAGTTACTAGAAGGAATTTGGATTTTAATTTCTTTAATTTTATTGTTTAAAACTTGTCACTGAACAGAAGACACCAAATAGAACAGGGCATGTGGCATTATTTATGGTTAAAACAAATGAAAAAAAGAATTAAATGCAGAGCCACTGTCATTGGTGACATCAGGTTTCTCAAGTATACAGTGGCTCATAATAAACCAAGGACGAAACACAGATTAACTTAAATAGCAAACTTAGACTTAAGAAAATATCTGTATTCAGTACCAGATAATAATAGTTCAAACTGAGAGACACTTCCCATTTATCAGACATCAACCCATGTGATGCATTTACTTATAAGGAAAACTGTCCATTCCAAATATTGGAAAGATGGTATTTCAGTTCATACCAGCTGCCAAGAATTGTTTCCCTCTCTTGTGCTCAGAACTTGTCTTCATTCTTCTACATCTAGATAAAGAAATATTTGCCACATCATGCTGACCTCTTTCTGTCTCTTGACACTGGATTCTTCTGTCCCTCTGAAGCCATGCTGCTCATATTGAACCTGTAGCTAACTATCCTTTAATTTACACCACCCCCTAGTACTCTCTTTTACTTGTTTGGCAGCTTTGTTTAATTTGCCAGTTCTTTCCCACAAGGACTGGCATTGTCTTAATTTCTGGAGGACGGTTCCCTACTTTATTTCTCTTGCTTTTTCATCCCTAATTTAAAATACAGCTCAGAGCCACATAGTATATGTGTTATTTAGGCTGTAAGATGCTTCTCAGTGACTGCCATAGGTTCCTTCTTCAGGAATCTCTGGTGAAGTGTCTGTGTGCGCAGTGGAAGTCTCTAAACCTGAGTCAGTCATCCAGATTCCCTTTAGTTTCAGTGGAAAGAAAGAGACATTTCTTGGATGCAATTCCTCTCACCGTAAAGTAGATGTATAAAATAAATAAGATGTATCACACATCTACACAGCAGCAGAAATGCCTACGGGTTGCCTGCAGGCTACCCAAAGACTATGGGAAGCCAGCAGTTTACTACCTCAGAAATATATATCTACATTTCAGGCACATAAAGTGAGGGAGGTGAATCCTGTTCTTCCTGTCCAGCCTACAAACTGAACTTGATTTTGTCTTCTATCTTGTATCCACATAAACTTACTACTTCTCACAATTTCATACAAGATAAGGTATGAATAATGTGGTATGCCCTAGACCAAAAGTTTCCTCTTGCATGCACGTGGGATTTGTGGAATTCAGTGTGTCCTCGGATATTAATAGGGACACAAAACCAAATATTTCTGTGCAACTCAGAGGACTGAATTTTGCCCCTGAAATATATTTACAAATGGGGAAAGGGGACAATTCCTTGTGTTGTTCTTAGAAGTGATTATATTTCCTTTCAGAAAAGAGTTTCTTTCTCAAAACTAGTTCTTAAAAAATTGGAAGAAATAAGCTGTAAAGATCTGACAATATCCATTCTTTTCAAAATACTATAGAGACCTGTATTAAAACAGTTGGATTTTTTAAGCACTGATAATAGAAGCATTTCCAGACTCAGCTCCACATTTTGTTTCTCGCATTGATCACTTCTTGGACTCCGTAGACACTTTTAGTGGGGCCTCTATGATTTCTCTCTCTTTAGGCTTTGAAGACTGTTTCTCAAGCGTCAAGGTAATAGAAGGATAGATTAGATGACGTTTTTGTGCTGTTTCTGTGGGTGGTTATAGTCATTCAATGTTTCTCATGCTATGAGAAAAACTACAAGCAATCTTCCAGTTCAATATTTCACTTACTGTGTATACTTTGCATAGCTTTAAAATATTTTTTCCTGTGTTTGCAGAGATTTGATAACAGGGATTTTGATTTCTAGAGGGTTACTTATCGTACCCATAGCTTTAACACATAGGTGTGGGTTTTTAAAACAAATCATAATCTTTTAAAGCTCTGGGGGAAGGTTCTCAAAGTTTCTTCCGATTGGGGCAAAGTGCTTAAATTGTATTTCTAAGTGGGCAACTGAGGGTGCCTTTGGGGGATCAGAGCTGGATGGAGCTGCACTAGGCAGGTAGTGCATGGTCCCTGTGGAACAGCACGTGGCTGGAGTAACCTTATACTATTTTAACCTATACCATGGGAGGCACAGGTTGGCCTTGGAAACAGGGAACCATAACTAGGTCTCTGACAGTTCTTTGTCTTTTCATACTTTGTCTCTGAGGATTGTCACAGTAGTAAACTCTTCTGTAAGATTACGCTCAGCTTGATCTAATTTTGTAATAATGAGTTTTACAGAGAGTTAGTAAATATACGTCTCCAGTAGCACTTTCACAGTTGAGGCTCAATGTCAATGAAAATCATCCCCAAAACTGTGTGTGCACAAAGATTATTATGGTATAAATTGACACAAGTTCAATAAACATGGGCCTTTAGACTGATTTAATATTTATCCTGAAAGGCTTAAACTGCACACATACAATATTCTCAGAGTTTTCTTCCTTGCAATCAACATTTTAGTGGCTGTCGTTAAAAAGTATCTTCTTAAATATCCCTAACACATTTCAAAGAGCTTGAAAGAATAAATAGCTCTAGCCCTGAATGTTTTGGGCCCAGTGTTATTTATAGCAACAACATTAGTAATACCACTTATTTTTATTGTTATTAATGTGAATAATGTGCTACTACTTTGTGAACATAGGGAATAATATCGTAATACTGCAGAAGTGCATGTTGCTTTCAGTCAATGAGGACCAGGCTTCAAAAAGCAAGTTCAGCATACTCTACAGGTCATATAGCTTGCTTCCCTACTTATTTGTGGGGGTTTGGTATTTATTTGTAATTGCATGATGATCCCTATCTTTAAATTTAGAAGTTGCTTGGTTATTTTGTTGGGATTTTAGAAGTAATGAAGTCAAGTGTGTAAGCAGGCGCGGGATGGAAGATACGATATTTTGCCCTAAATATTTCAGAGACACCATTTGGTATGTCTCATCTTTCCTGAACCTCCAAGAGGGATCCCCATAGTAGGACTATCAATAACCAAACAGGCTGTTTAGAGAAGCTGTCTTAGAACGTCCCAACGGCTTAAGTGTACAGCATGAAGTCTGTTTCTCACAGAAAAAAAGTAAGCTCTGTTACTGACAGAGTTCAAGTTAAGCAGACCATATCCCAGCAAAGAGAGTAACTCAATCCAAGGGCTAGGTTTTCCTGTTCACCTAATGGAGATGACATGTTGCCGATTTTCCTGTCTGTGGATGAAGACAGCTTCTTGAGAACTCATGAAAAGACAAGCCAGTAATATGTGAAGACCTTTGAGTAAAAGCAAAATGCCTATGTTATCCCTGAGGATTTATTTTTTAACATTAGGAAGGAGTGAGATAGTGTGTGGGAAGAAGGAATAATCTCTTGAGCAGAGAGAAAATCTGAGAAAAAAATGGATATTACATAATAACAGTTTTCCCTGGCCTGACCTGAGTGATCAGAGGTTTCTGTGAATCTTTAAGCCCAGTTAATGCACCTTCAGGAAATTCACTTTCACATAAAATTCCAAAACCAAGCAGGAGAATTGCTTCTAATAGAGCAATAAATAAGTATCTGCTTTTTAAAGGACCATAACCACACAGCTCACACTGTCATATTGCTCAGTGTCCGATGTTGTCAATACAGTTTGCACAACTCAAGGTGCCTAAGAGAAAGAAGTGGTGTGTTAAATTAATGTTCAAAGGAAATGTTCATTTCCCAGGTGACTATTCAAGTGATCCCTTGAAATCCCATGGTGCTTTTGGCTTGATATTTTCAAAAGCAAGTTTACTGTAATCTGAATTTCCAGCCTTGCAAGGTTAACCTAGACCTGGAAAGCTTAAGTTTCTTTCTCCATCATCATATTCAGAAGACCATATTCATGCCTTAGTTTTCTCAAGTACCATTATCTCGTGTGACAGGTAGCAAGGAATTTAGCCTCAAATAATATCTTCATGAACAGCCCTGTTGCAGACACAATTGCAAGTAGTTGAGCTTATTCTCACACAATATGTACTCTGTGGCATCTCTTTGGTGTATGGTGAAAATTTACTTTCTCTGCTAACACCTGCAGATCTTACTGCAAGGAAATCTGTTCAGATCAGGGGAACCTCTGTATAGACGATTTTAGCACAGAATCTAGTTTAGAAGATAGTGATAGCTTAGAATCCTGCATTCAGTTATATGAAAAGAAAACATATTCTGATTGTTGACGCAAACAGGACTTGAGCCTTGGAAGTTCCATCACAGCACCCATCTTCAGTCATAGTCTTCATAGACTCTCATGAGAAAGCTGGAATTACTACTAGTGACTAACTGTAGGTGCTCAGTGCTGCTGTGGAGGAGCCCGTACCCTTCCTTTCTTGACAATAAAAGGAAGCCAGGTGTAGGTCCCCTCCCTCTTATTAAAGTTAGCCTTTCTAAATACCCTCCAAGTTTTATACAGTCCTTAAGCAGGACATATAAAAGTGATATATGAGGATCATGCTTGATCTTACGTGGTTTTAAATGATGTGTCCTGTTCACTACAGGCAGAAAATGATGTGTTCTATTTACTTCCTATTGAATTACTTTCTAGAATTATGTAAAAACATCAGCAGGTTACTAAGCCTTAAATCGTTGTCTCTTTAGAGTTTGCCATAAAAATAATACAAACTCTTTCTTTAAGGGTATTATTGTTTTTGTACTATTTTTGTGCTATTTTTGTTCTACTGCTTAGAACAGTGTTTTATAAAGAAGTTTTCTAGTTCATAGACCAGCAAGATATAAATAAACATTCTCACCCAGCGATCAGGTAAGACAAGCTAGATAGGTACACAAATCTAATCTTCCTTATATAAACTATTATGCAATATTACAAAAAATAAATTTTTAAGGGTTTTCCTGTCCTTAGATTTCTAGTCTTGTTGATTAATTCAGTAACCTTGAGAACACAGTGTTGGTCTGAAAAAATACAGTTGTTTGCATTAAAAGAGACACAGGAAGGCAAGGAGTTTTACGCATTTATTTTTTTTAAATGCTTTGCAAATTCTTTGCACAACAAACCTCCCCAATATGTAAACAGGGCTCTAGCTACTGTGTTTGTCCACAGCTAGAGCTACAGATGAACACAGTGTAGTTGTGTGATGACAGGAACAGCTGACTCATTAGTAGAGAGCAGTGAAAGGTAATTAACCCTGGGAAAAGTACAGCTGCCATGCGAGCTGTTCCTTTCTGTAGGATCTGATTAGAAATTAGTGTTAAACCACTGATTCTTTAAAAAAATGTCATTGATAATTCACTTTCTCTCTCAGGTGTGGCCCCTAAAAGGGGCCTAGGATAAAACTAGTGTACAAAAGGTCTTCTATTTAAAAAGGCTTTTTCTGAGAGAAGTACACACCTGTTTGGCTGCTTCTGGACTTTTCTTAACTGTGAATATTGTCCCAGCTTTGAATGTTGTGAGGACACCCTCCAAGTCTATGGGCAGCGCAGAGAATGCATTGTCAAAATGATTTAAGGTAGAACATTATTGGTTGCTATACTGGCGCCTTCAGTGAGGCTGATTATTTAAAAGTCACAACTACTACTTCTCATATCAGGACATAGTTCTGATGCAGAATGGTGCAGACCTCTTCAAAAGAAATCAAATATCTCTCCCCCATGAGTGAGCACAGCAGACACAAAAAAGGACTAAGCCCTGATTACGAAAGCCACCCCCCCAGTTCATCCCTTTTCCTGCACACATCTTGGCGTTTGAGGTGCCAACAGAAAAGGCAGAACCCATGATTTAATGTGACATCCAAACAACAAGCCAGCCTATTACATAGATATTTAGACATCTGGTACAGGCCTACTTATCGAGAACAACATAACTATCAACTAAAATAGCAAAACTTCATTAACGTACTATTGGTATTTCTAAACTGCTGTTTATTGTTTACAGCTGCCATATCCAAAATAGATCGTGATCTTGTAAGAACTTCTGTCCAGAACTGTATCCTTGTATACCTGTGTGATTAATCCCAGTGTATGTGACTGCTTCCACATGCAAATTACATGTATTACTGAGATCCCCAAAAGTGGTCTGGTTGTTTTCAACAGAGCCAAGCTTATGGCTGGGGACTCTGAAGGGCAACTGTTTTTCAAGTAATAAAGTTTGTAAGACATCTCTCCATAGGAAGATTTTTACATCTTGCTCAAGTCAAATTTATTGCAATAGGATGGATAATGGATCAGTATTTTTTACAAATATAAAATAATATTACAAAGAATTGTTTCTGTAGGGTTATTTCTAACTCAGTATTATTTAGTGGTACAATTGGTCATTTTCTAACCACACATCTAATATGCTCAAAATGAAAGAAACTTTCCTCTTTATGTTTCTTTTACATTAAATACAGTGCTTGCTGGGTACAATATTTTAACTTAGAGTTACCACAAACATGGATATATATATAAATATACATATACACATAAATTTGTAGAGAGAGAGATAGATACACACACAGCTTATTGACATTTTCAACATTGAGAGCAAAAAATATTCAAAGCAAAATGGTTAAGAATATTTCCTAGGATAATATTTCTCTGTATAGGAAAACAAGTGAAACAGATTTTTACGATAAAGACCTGAGATGCCAAGAGTGCAGTTACCTCTGAATTGCCTAATATGTTAAGAGAGAAGTGCATTTTAAATTATTTTACCATTCATCATGCATTAGTTAGTACCCATTCTTCTCAGAATTGTCGTTTTCTATTTGTTCATTTTTTCTTAGTATAAAAGCTTGAAGAGAAAGAGGAAACATTTTTTTCTTGGAAATCCCAAGTAATAGCACACTTTTGAAGTATCAGGTTGAGTTTCTGAGGAAGTGAAAGCATGAGCAGGCTATTAAATTGATGAACGCAGGAGGATGAAAATAATATTAACTACCTTAAAGCATGGTTAGAAATGCACAAAAGCACTTCACAGCACTCTGTGTCGTTATCCGCATTTAGCTGAAAGGTGAAGAGACTTGCTGAAGGTCACAGAATAGATCAGTGGCAGAGGCAAGAAGAGAGTTCCAGAACCCCCTTTTTCCCAATCATTTGCTCAATCGCAGTGCCTTCTGTTGATGTCTATGATGGAAGACAGGTGCTTTATTAGGAAATAACCTTCACCCCACTCTAGAATCATAAAAAGCCCTGAAAAGATAATTTAAACTACCTCTTAACAAAACTTTGAACAGACAGAAGACTATTTTCCTTGCTCCACACACCTGATCCAAACAATTGCTAGGTGAAACATTTTTAGATAGAAAGTTTGTCTAAGTGCTTATTTTACATGCACATTTTTGTACTGACAAATATTAGTTAACATATTCCTTACTTTGATTTTTGAGGTAACATTTTTGTTCTTGGTTTATTTTCCCCTGTGCCCTTCAGTATGTTCCCAGGATCTTCAGGGCAGTGCAGCAGTGCAAGAAAGCCCCATTATCTTTAGCAGTTAGGGTCATTACAAGTCTTTTAGATGGTGGCAGACTGTACTTCACATGGCACTCTTGAAGTTAATGAACATATGTGATTTGCATGTTGAGGGACGGCACACTTCTTCCCTTTGTATGACTTTCTCTTTCTTGGGACATGTCTGTCATGCTTAATGAAGAGAGCTTGTTGTTCAGAAAGGGAAGGATGAATGCACAGGGTAGCAGAATGGTAGTTATATTTCTTTCTATAAAAATAGTTTGCATTTTTAGTTCATTGTGCCTTTTGACTCCATGTCGGAGCATGTTCAATGAGCTAATTAGCCATGGGTTTTGTCCAGCGTAAGAATTGCGATGTCCTAATTCTGGCTATTAAATCAGTCCCAGAAAATTTGGCTGGAACAGTCAGAAATCACAGAGAAGGAATATGGTAACCTAGATCAAGCCTGTAAGTATTTGAGAAGTGACCACTTTTACTGAATCCAATCAGCTCCAACAGTTCTGCAGAAGTCCGATGCACACTGATAAAATTGTCCTCCAAACCCATTGATTCCTAACCATCTGCAAGGACTGTAACAGGCAGACCAGAGCCTTCCCAATGTTGAAGGAGGCTGTATCAGAGTATTTTAAAAACTGCCATTCATTTCACTGCTCTCAGCTATACTGATCTGTGCGCTCAAGCATCTCCTGCTGGCCTCAGTCCTGCAACTCCTAAGCGCCCTTTCGATGAGCAGGGCATGGTCATCTTCTGCTGAAGTCAGTAGCAGTCCCCCTCTTGCCGCCCCAGTCCCTCACAACAGAGATGACTCCATGCTGGAAAAGTCATCCAGGCTGAAAAATGAGTAAACATGTTTCAAAAGAAAACAAACCCTGTGTTCCAGAGTCAGTGACGCATGCTCTTTGAACTTTCTTTTAAAATTGCTCTGAAATCATAAGGTTGTTATGGTGTGGTTTTACTCTAAATAATGCATATCATTGTAGCACAAGCCTTGAAGTTAAGTGGCTACTTTAATGAAACAGAGTTACCATAGTTACCACAGGAGAACAGAGAATAACTTTTAGTTCTTTTGAAGCTATGAATTAGTTTAAAAAGAGGAAAAGGAATAAACAAGCATGCAGAAGTTTATTATTCAGTGTTTCATGCCTGATCAACTCTAAAAAAGAAAAACTCCCTAGACTAGAGCATTAACATCTTCCAGCTGAAATCTATAATTGCCCATCAACAAACAGAAAATCACGTTTCAACTCTTCAGCATGTCTGTTTCCATGTTTTTTCCTGAGTCAGAGAAGAAACAGATTTTCTGAAAGTTCTGCTTCCAGCATTTAGTTAATAATTGACATTTTACAGCACCTTGGTTGCTAAAAAATTATGTCCTAAAGGCCGTAATACATTGCTAAACACAACACATGAAATCTATACTCTAGCTCTGTTATTCATTATAAACACTGTCTTAATGCTGATGAGAGGGAAATGAGAATTTATCATAGTGAAGATGTCTTCTAGGATGGGCTTCATTGTTTTTCAGTTTAGCGTTGAGATGTGCTCTATCTCTGAAGTGTTAATGGAGGTCACTGCTGTTGCCCTCCTTTACTGTGGTGAAGCAAAGGAGTTCCTACATAGTTGACTATTGAGAAACAAAATGATGTTCTTCCCAGTATATCACCTTCAGCTCATGAGCCTCTAGAGCAGCGGTGATTAACAGGACTTTTACAAAGTTTCTGTGTAGTTACAAGGACAGCTTCAATCTTCTGTCATTTTTTTGCATTAGCTATGATTATGCTTTTACCACCAAAATGCATTTATTTTAAAGGTAACAATACAGACTCAGAGAATAGCTTATGTTTCATCTATATTTATCAGCACTCACTGTACATTTGTGTCTTCATTACCAGGAAATATTAAGGGACATTGTGCCATCTATTCCTGTTTACAGTTTATTATGCAGAGATAGGAAACACTTAGCATGTAAAATGAATGTAGAAATTATTCCTGGATAGAAACACGGACATTTCCCACTCGTTGGCTCTTTCTCCTCCATCACCGGATCAGAGTGTAATTGTCAGTAATCAGGCCTGCTTGCTGCTGATAAAACCACTCTGAATGCTAGCAGCCTTCTTTGTGTGATGACTCAATTATTCCAGAAGTGCCTCATCAAATCTGCCCCATCAGCTGGGCTAATAAATAAGGAGAAGAAACTGGCCCCCCAAAGCAAATTATAAATCCATTTGCATTAACTATTTCGCTGGTCCATGATCTAGGCAGAAATAAGCATGGCAGATTGTGTTAAGCTTATTTGAATATGTTTATAATGTTTACAGCATGCAACCTTTTTTTTTTTTTTTTACAAGGTGTTGGAATTATCGGTCATGAATAGCATCTAAATGCAGTTATGTTAATTACAGCAAAGCCTCAGGCATCTTTGAGGGATAGTTTGTTGCTTAAATCAGGTGAAAGTTAAACCCTTCTGCTGGGTGAAATATGATCTTGCACATGGCATTGGAATTAATTCCATGGTTAAAAGAGAGGATGGGTGCAAGAGATGTGCTTTTACAGGTACTGGAAGGACAACTGCCTGTGTTACAAGCCTGTCTTGTACTGGTAAGGTGACCTCGTGCTCATCTCGGGGCAGAACCAAGTAAGATAAAGTATAACTTTACTGGTGGGAAAGAAAATGCAGTAGTTGAAGCAGCAATAATTCTGTTTCATGTGTACTCTGCATTTCATAAAACAAGCGCAGAGAAGAATATTCTGCCCCTATGAAATTTCTTTCTGAAGCTCAAGTTATATAAAAACTATGTTTCCAAGTAGAACTCCTTCAGATTTCGAAGACTGCCCAAGTGTACAGAAATTAGGGTGTTAAAGTGAAGCATAGGAAGGCCTGATGAAATTAATTTGTTTATTCATGTTCTGAACATTGCACGTGAACTTAAGGGTCTCATTGAGGTCACTGATAAATTTGTGCAGAGCTTAATGTATAAAGTTACATACTTCAGCCTATGCAGGATAAAGATCAGAAGTCAAGAGTTCAATATGCCTTCACTCATTTGAAACGTCATTTTTCGCTTTCTCATATTTTTTCTCTCAAACACTAAATCTCTTACATTGTTCTATATTGAGAAAGAGAAATCACTGTCACTGCAGAAACATGAAAAATGGCAGGGATCATAATAGTGAGCGCATCAGGTTTTGTTTCCTTAGGTGCTACTTCCATTCTGAGTTAATAAATCACAAGCTGTTGCATTCGTTCATTTTCATATATGCAATGTATCAACTAGTGATGTGGTAAATGAGAAAAAATCAAACTCATTTGTTGGAAATTATATCCACTATGCTCAAAAAAAGTTCTTAGGAGTCTTTAGCAGATGTAGTACAGCCTTGTGTAGTGCAATTCTGACAGAGAAAGCGACCTCAGGCTTCTATTGAGAAAATTTTTTTACCTGTAGAGTACGTCTTTTCTCACCATTAAATTCTGAGGAACTCTCTAGTAATCTAACCTGAATGAGTGGACTTTTACCAACAGACAATGGGTCAAGAAGAACGGTCTCTCCAAGGAATTTGTAGCACACATCTGACGGAGAGGATCGGGGCCCAAATAGTGATTCATGTCAGTATCCTGATATGACTCATGCATCTCAGTAGGATGTCATTTCATAGTTAGTACAAAATCATGTTTCATTGGAAATGGCTATAAACCAAAAAATGAATTGCAAAGGTTCCAAGTGACTTCAGTAAACCATTACATTGACAAATCAAGCAACTCATTTATACCTTTTTTTTTTTTCTTTTTTTTTTTTATTTTAAAGGTTTTTTTTTTTTTAGCTTAAAAGGTTTATTATTCTAGTTGAATTGAGGTGTTGGTTGAAAAGAGTAGAGGTTTTCTTTGTAGGGAGCCAAACTTCACATCCAGGATAAGAAATTGACTTCAGACATATAGCGTGTTGAAGTGTAGGCATAATTTACCGTCTTGAGATCCTTTTAAGTTCTTTACTGAAACAAACAAAAGAGTTAGTGAAGGGTATGAATAAATTGTGCCAGATGAAGGAATCTGTGGACTTAAAGGAGGTGATCTCAGAAAAGGACCTTGGCTGAAAAATAAGTTAGTTCTGTGTGATTTCCATCAAGTCTTATCAAAGTCACCAATAACCTATATAGATGTTCTTTATGGACTCTTGGTGTTGAGATCTTGAGTTTTGTCATTGACATTGCAGATTTTATCCGCACTTCTTGCAATGCCTCAAAATTTTACCCATGATTAATTTTGTAATTAATAAAATATAATAAAATAAAGTCTCAGTAACTTACCATATAAGATCTTGATGTTACTGTGAAATCAGCACTAGCTCTTATTTGCTACCTGAAGTATCAGATTCCAATATTTATATCCGAAATTTGCTTTTTGGAGTGTGGACAGGTGTGACGCATAACTTATATTCCATTAGGGGTACGTCACATCCCATGACACAGCATAATCCTACACACCCTGTTTATAACATGACAGATGCATGACTTTGTATTAGACTTTTTATGAAATATTGTATCTTCAAATGTGGGTACTCACCCACAAGTCAGCTGTATGGCAGCCAGCACTGCCACGTGAAGGGAATAGAAGATAGCGCATTTACACTTGCTAACCAGTAATTTCTGTTGTAATTAAACACAGAAGAGTGGTTCAGGTTTTGTGGTTTATATAAAGTCTTGTTTTTGTCTTACTATAACGCTTTTGCTTTACAAAGATAGCTGATGGTGTCACATGCAAGGCAGATGGGAGTAAAACAGCAAATGGCATTGCTGCCTGTAGTTTTCCAGTACAATTTTAAAGCCTCCCTTCCAGCCCCGAAGCAGACTGGACTCCTTTTCTTAAAGGGAGGATTTTCAATGTATTAGCTTATTATGTAAAGTTAAATGTGAAAAGTTTTGTATATTTTCCTGTCCTTTGTGCACTTTTCCAAGTGGATCTCAGCTGTGCTGTCTTAACTCTCAGTCCCTTAGGATGAGAGAGACAGCAGATGGGGTTAGGGCAGAGGGCTGATGCTTCTGACAGCAAACGGCCTGGTTGTTGAGTGGAAGCTGTGAGCGTCAGGAAGCTCCTTTTCCCCAGAGAACCAACTAACCACTGAAGAAAGTTGAAAATGAGCCCTTTGAGAAACGCTATTAAAAGTAGTAAAAAATTGCAATTGTGCAGATGATGTGCTGCTGTGTGGTTATTCGGATGCTAATGAGTTTGACATTAGGGAACTCAAAGGGTTTACAGCTACTCCCTTATGTGATTTAGTTCTTTATTGTCAATCTTTGAAAAAATAAATGAAAAATATATTGCTAATAAATATATAACATGATAGGATTTTAGACAAAAAGCTGCTAAGTTTTAGGCTTTAGAAAGCGCTTTATTCACAGTTGTAGCTATTCTAGGAGATCTTTTGTTTTAGGTTAGTGTATTTTGAACAAAGAAGAGGCAGGTAGAAAGCCTGAAGACTCCTTTTGTATTTTTTCATGGATGTTGAAATAGAATAACGGAGAAAGAGGCCTTTGAGGATAAACAACATCTTTTTCCAGCAACATATTGGCTAGAAAATTGCTTAAAAATCTTTTCAGTATTGGGCTGTTTTGTTCTTGGTTTTCTCCCTTCTTTATCATCTTGCATCTGTTGTCTGTTTTCCTATTTGATAAAATCTTCTTAATTTTAATTAGAAGTTATTGATGGGATGCAACTAATATTCTATCTATTGGGACTCAAGCAGAAATTAGTCACTCAGTAAACTCTAGCTTCCCTTAGAATCTGTTTAGAATGAGTCTTTCCAATTTCAGAAATGTAACATTACAAATTTTACTGACGAACCTTTATCAGATATCATTAAGAGTTAAAGTTTCGTCTTCAAGCTCCAAAAGTTTGTCTGCCAATTTTGTCATAATTGGAATATGTTGAATGCATAGATATATGTTGCTAAAGACACTGGATACTATTTGAAAAGAACTTCTGAAGTTGCAAGTAATAGTAAAAATTTTATGTTTTGGTCACTCGTGGAAGGAGTAATGCCAAAATAAAACCTACCTATAACAACTGTTCACAGCCAGCTTTTCCCAGCTTGCAAGTGCCTAGAACTTTAAGTGTTCAAAGGATTCAGGTATTTATTTTTTTCTGAATACAAGGCCCTCGGTATCATACATTCAGATATAAACTTCTGCAGCGCTTCTCTTGCTGTTATTGTCACTTTAGCAGGACTTTTCTCACAGAAAGGAATAAAAATTGAGCATGGAGAAATGTCAAGGATTTCCTTCAGTTTGCTTACTGTGATAATACTGTCAGTCTGGCAAATTTTAAATTTCGATATTCAAAATAAAAAATAAAAAAAATAAAATAAAAAAAAAAAACAGCAACCAAAACCCAAACCCAAGAGTTTTTCTACTATCATTAAAATATTTTTGAATGCTTCTAATTTATTTCACAGCATGTACTGAACTGCCCTACTCAGTCAAAGGGGTTCTGATGCAGTAAAAACATTTGACTAAGGATTTCTCTATTTAGAAACTGTGAATTTTTGTCTGTGAAAGAAGAAAAACTTTTCTTAGAGCCGGTCTATTCCATAAAGTATTGGAAAGGACATTAACAATATAAAGTACAATAAGAAAAGAAAAATTGGTATTCCTTCTGCCTTTTGAAAGCGTCATAATGCCCCTATACCACATCTTTGAAATACTGCGCAATAATTCAGTACACCTGGATTATTTGCCCATTTTGTTTAAATAGTGTCCTGTTTCATCAGTGTGTTATTTGGTATAGCTGGTTTTTGGTTTTCTCTTGTTGCTTTTTTATTTTTCCAGAGAATGAAATTCAGGATTATCTGTTAAATCGGGCAAGGCATCTCCGGCTGAGTGAAGAATTTGGTCCTTTGGAATCTGCACATAATTTCTCCTGGAAATACAAAAAGGTGAGATAATTTATTTATGAAAATTCGTTGGATTCAAAAGATACCTCTATATTAGTGCTAGAACACTATGTGGTTTCATGTGTAGTATCTCATGCAATATGACTGTTTTCCCTGCATAACATCTGCTGATTTTAGAGCAGCAGTCTTCAATGGTCAGGTATAACAATATTGACCTATTGAAAAAGATATAAATCTTTATGAATACTTAGAAATTCTGGGTTTTAAGTTTCAGAACTACACTCTGTACACTATGTACAGACAGGAAAACATCTTTGAATCTGTATGACTCCTGGAGTGAGAATATATTTCATAATGCGTTACTTAAATTTAATCTGAGAGGGATGGCTTGTTTGTGAAGTTTTTTTATAATGCATATTGAGGGTTTTTTGGTGGTATATGTCAGTTGGGTGGGCTAAAAACTTTGGTGTATTTTTAAAATATCTCAAGGATCATAGGTTTTTTTTTCTTTCTGAATGTTGACACTTTCTTCGAAAAATTCTATTTTGTACATAGTATACTAATAGTGACAAAACATTGAACTATGTCAAAAATAAAAATCCAAGAAAAAAAGAATCCTCAAGAAAGTAGGATTACACATCAGCTTGTGTTAAGCTGCATTTTCAGCATACTAGGCTATATAATTTTTCTCTACATTTAAAAAGCTAGCAGTTGCCCCTTGATTTCATAAAGCTGTGACTCTGCCCTCTAAAGCTTTGGTAAAGCAGACTAATAGAAATACTTGGCACACGTTGATTACCTAAGGGAATAATAGAACTATTTGCTGTAGTCGTTTGGCAAAAGGACATAAACATATGGCTTTGGTTTATATTCAGCACTGCCAGTTGTGCAAAGTTGCATGGATGAAGTATACAACAGCAGTGACAACTCAGAAATCCGAAGTGAGAATCAAAATAAATCATCCTCATTACAAAGCTATTCAAGCTTGCCTCTGATCTAAGGTTTATTTTGTCGCTGCATATTTCCAAGTAGTGACTTCAATATAAAAAACATCTACCCTCTCAAAAATATTTATACCATCCAACCACACTACAAAATACCAAATTGTTGATGATCTATACATGTTATAAACATGCTGCAAAGTCTGCATTCAGTAGATGTATGGAGTTCTTTTAATTCCCAAGAAATGACTACATCTGAACCAATTATTTCCATGTTATTCAACTATCTCCTAGAGGAATCGTGAATAGAATTGTGTAAACTAAAGCAAAATTTTCAAAAATAAAGATAAAAAAGTGAAAACAAAAGTCTCCTTACTAAAGAACAGTCAAAATCACAAAAAAGGCATATTTTTAGTAGTAATCTTTAAAAACACCTGCTTTGTAAACATTAGTATTTCTTTCCCCACCATGAATATGTCATTAAAAGAAGAAGAAGAAACTTTAGCCAGAGCAGAAGCAATGTTCCTAAAAATTTTGTCTTTGGATTTTTGATTTTTTTGCTGCCAGTAATCAGAATATATAAGTTTTATCTAGAAGTTGCTCCATGTGTACTTTGCTCTCATGCTCTGTACTTCTCACCGTCAGTCTGCCATTAATGCTTCACACTTAAAAAAGCTGTCGTAGAATGTAGAAAGACGCTCTAAGCACAGATATCTACACAGACACCCAGAGAGTGTTCCGTACCTCTGGACAGGCTGTAGGATATCTTCTTACTTTCAAACTTGATTTTAAAAAACTTTTTATTTCTGGCATCATTGCCTTTCAATGTCTTAGATTCTTTAATGAGCTATTGAAAGATATCCCAAACATTAAAATATGAGCATCAAAAGCACTGAAGAGCTCGCTCTGAGGGTATTATATTTATTGAAGGGAGAGGCTCACACAGTGTCAAGTCACTTTGGGGTGCAGTACAGCCACAGACATGTTTGGAGTGCTTAGCAGAGTCGGCCTTCAACTTTAAAGTTTGTGGCTTGTGTTTGAGACTTGAGGGTGGATTTGTGTGCCTTAAAAATCACACAGAAAACCAAAATCAGAGCCAAACCCTGATTCTCTCGCTCAGGAAAGTATTTCCAGGTGCTGCTCTTGAGTCCGATTATTGCAGTGGGATGGTACAAACAGAAGAAGTAACATTTGGTTTCTGTAGCCAGGAACTATGAAATAGTTTGCTCAGGCGGTATGAATGCTGCTGTTCCACCAGTAAACTCATCTGGAGAAACACAAATATCCTGTAGCAGTCACAGAGCAAGTTACTTCAGTTTCAACCAAGCAGAATTTGTGGCATCATTGGTGACTCCAGTTAGTTTTCTGGGATCTAGTTACTGACTTACTCTTACATCTCAACCAATTTTGAAGGAAAGGTGGAGGGATGAACAGAAAGTCAAACAGAAAGCATTTGTAAAATTAGGGAGATTTTTTGGGGAACATGCTCTCAGAAAATAATTCAGCATCAACATCCCCAGTAAATTTCCATATCACAGAAATAGGGCTTAACTGAAGCAATTCTAGGGCAAGCGTTTCTTTCCTAGTCTGTTTGCCTAATTATTTGGGACTGCATCGCTGCTACCCCTCTGTTGTTGCGTTTCTGACTGCATACCTCCCACTAATTCCTTTTGAGACCATTAGCTAGTTTCAGCAAAGTTTCAAAAGAAAATATTTGGGTGGGTTTAAAACCATCAAATCAGAGAATCTAGATATAATATAGAAAGATGAAACGAAATTAATTCCACTGTTTACTTGTAGTTATTTTTGTGAAGCCTGCCTTTAAAAAATATGGACTGCAACTCCGAAAAAAAGTTTCCTGGCAGGCACTTAAATATTAACCTGATGGTCTTGATGACTGAAAAAATTAGTAGTAAGACATCATGTGAGGATTTTACGCAGGCATGACCATTGCATTTATTCCTTATGGCTTCTTGTCTTAAAACAGTATATGGACTAGAGAGAGGGCTGACCATTCCCAGCTTTGAGAGCATGAAGCCCCTTCCAGAATCCATTCAATCTTTACAGTAAATAGCAGTAATAAGATATGTCTTTCAAATTAACACCTTGATAACAATTACCTCTAAAAGCATTGGATGGAATTTCCCACTTAGAGTTTAATTCTTATGTTGTTCCATGGCTGATTTAAAAGTTTGAATACTTCTGCCTGACCCTCTGTGGCTATAATTTCATGTATGTATGAATCTCTATGTAGACAAAAATTAGAAGTGAAGAACTTTTTTTCACTTTTTTTTAGTATCAGACTGTCTCTGAAAGACATTTCAAACCCCAAAGATATTACATTTAAATTTTTAGAAAGAGAGATTTTTTGCTGAAAGACGTAAAATATTTCACACTTTTTTCAGTTACTTTTGTGTAACTTCCAAGTTAATGAACGGGACTTAATGTAAGCTAAGATGTTTTTTATGCAACACAGACATGATAATCATTTTAATATGTGCTACGCACCACATATTATAGTCCTATAAATTTTAGGTTTAAGATGATTAAACATCTCTCATAGTTTCAAATTATTGCAAGGAAAGAAAATCAATAGAAAAATCACCTGCATTGATTTTATTGTTGGTTTTCCCTCATTGTGCAGTTTTTAAATATTCATCACAGTGCAACATGCTATTTAGACTAAAGTAACTGCTGTTCAGTAGAAGCAGTGGACACTTTTTGTTTCATAATTAAAAGAGCAGCACTGTGATTGGTGTGGTATTTATTATGAAATGATGACAAAGGAGTACCAGTGGTTTTAATAGTTTTAGCTTACAGGAGCTGTTGTTAATTTTGTCTGTAGAGTTGCAGGTGAAATAATGCACAGTGGATAAATAGTCTATATTGGTTTAACTGAACATAATATATAGTGTGTTCTGGAGTTGTTTGTCTCAATAGACTATAGTAATCAAAAGTAATGAACCTATTATGTGCAGGACCTTGGAGAGCATAGAATGGCAGTAAAAGTGTGGCACATAAAAGGTTTATTAAAGGAAATTAAAGTCCATCATTGCCACACCTGCTCCCCTATTATAAGTCTATGGCAGGTCAGTGCCTTCAATCACAACTCAGCATCAGAGAACAGAGCCATGTTTCCCATTACCATTGCAGTCACATTGCAAAAACTTGTTCTCCAGGTTTTAAGGATAGTAACAAGTAAAGGTTGCCATCAGCCCCACTACATAAACACAAGCCACTTATGTTCCTTCCCTGCTAATAATCAACATCAGATTTAAATTTAAACAGAGAAAAGATATCATTGTCTGTCTTTGAAATGCATTTCTAGCAATTTATACTTTCATTTCAGGTATCACTAAGCCGTGTTCTAGAATTAGGCTTCTTCAAGTACATGCATACCCTTTTCAAATGCTTGTGTTCTCTCCTGCAAATAGATATTTTGATTCCAGTAGCTGTATACAATATGTAACCATATATAACAACAAACTGAAAAAACCCAGGAAATTAGAGAAGTGCTTTTTCTCCCCTAGAAAGGCTGACTTTACTCTTTTTCTTTCTCAGATCAATTTTGTCATATTCTGCAATGTTCTTTCAGAAAAACCTTCAAAACATCTCAGTTATCTGAGTCATATAAGGCTAAAAATAAATCATCTTCAGATATTCAAACTCTATAAATGGAAGAAGCAAAACAGAGCTTCTTGCATCTTTTCGCAGTGAGGTAGATGAGTTCTGCTGATCCTCAGAAAGAAAGAGTAAAACAATAGACAGGATATTCTGTTGACACTGCTTTTTACCTTGCAACCTTTTGCAGGGAAAGATGCCACCAGGCATACACAACTTCTGGTATCAACAGAAAGCATCTACCTATTGCCCAGCACAATTATACAAATCAGATGCTGGTGTCTACATTTGTTCCTGAATATTAATGTGCAGAAGCACATGGGAGTTGCTCCATCTACAGTATGTTTGATCATCACCATTTTACAAATGGAAACTGAGATTCAAAGCAAAGATAAATCGTAAGATGCTACCATAGACTGAAGAACTCCTTCAGAGTTCCTGATAGTTTGCCTAGGCAAAAATTCGTCATGAGAGAGTCTTCCTTACATAAAAATTAGGAGCTACTTTTAGAAAGAAGAGAAGAGGAGTTTATCTCTCTGACATGGACAAAATTGCACTGTCGTACAATCTGCTCTATGTCACTGCAGCTTTTCATAACATAATGTGAAATCTTAGTCCATTTGAATTTCAGGGGTTTGTAATAAAGTCCGTGAGTTGAATAAAATACCCTACAATTACGGGTCTGGGCCAGGTCCAAGACCAGAAGATGTATATTTCCAGTGTTGGTTTAGATGTCGCCAAAAAGTGTCATGAGAATATCTGATCTTGAAAGGCCTCTCTTATTTCAGTGAGAAATCTTGAAGAGAGAGCTGACTTTTTGAGGGTTTGGATTTTTTGGTTGGGTGCACGTTTCTAGTGTGAAACACAAACCTGGAGACAACATTCTCTCCAAAACTCATACAAATCTACAACTTTCTCTTTGACCACTTGACCTAGTGCTGAAGTGTATCAGAGCTGTACATGTGCAATTATGACCATTCAAGCTAGAGGGCTTCACTTTTTAAGGATGAAGTCAGAAATGCAAGTTCCAACACAGCTATTAAGATATGCTTCAGTTACAACAATAATGCAGAGTGCCTGTAGGCACTGTGGCTTTCTGGGACAGTTTCTTCCAGGAGGTGGATGCCAAGAGCAGCAGCCACAGGGCACTGCTGTTTCTAACTTTATGCCTTCAGCTAACACCTGTGGACTTTATCATTAAACCTTACAGAATCACTCATAACTATCACTTTATTAAGCAAATCTGCATCATTAAAGGTATCTCCTAGGTATTTACTAGATATTCACAGATGGCTTTTTATCTCTTTGACAAGATTAATAAGGCACAATTACTCCTCTTTCTATTACTGTCTAGACTTTGGAAATTCCTTCCTCAATGGAAAAAGGAATGAATTAAAGACTTTGTGTTAATATTACAGATGGATGCAGATGGGGAAAATAAAAAGCTGCGCACACGCTCAAAAGGAATCAAGGGTGAGTTAGCAAGCACGTTCCACGACCCTGTGCCCAGCACACCATGAAATATGACTGTGCACAGTCCCTAATGTGCAGTAAGAGAATGTGTAGCTTCCTTAGGGCTGCTTTTGTAATCAAGGCAGGACACAGACTGCTGGTATTAAGAGGCACGATGTTATTAGCTATGGTTTAAAGAAAAGCAGAAAAAAAGTCTTCTGTATGCTATTTTGTTTGAGCTATTTCTCAAAGAAAATAAAGGTTGTGCTTTTTATTATGCAAACAAAGTTTTTCCATTGGGAGTAGAGCTAGACAATGGTGAATGGATGCTTTCAAAATGATGTACAAAACTTTGTCTTAGCCAACTGAATGTTTTCCTCTCTACTGCAGTTAATTATCTGTAAATCAGCTGCATAAATGGTCCAAAAGTAAATTTACTTTAATCAAAAGGTGCAGGTGTATGAGGCAAAAGAGTACCCTGTGCTTTTTTAAGTACTGGTGCTCATGTTTCATTTTGCAAAGTTATGACATAGTTGTATTTCCCAGCTATTCCTCTCTTTTTGTAAGGAACAGATGGAAATGCAGTACTGAGAGATAAACAGGCCCTTAATGATCTCAACATCTGGAAAACATGATTGACTAGCAATACAGCTCTTCCAGGAAAATAACTTTTATTTTAATACATAGCACTTTTTGTGACTCTTGATAATGAGTGAAAAATAGAAATACTGAAAAATAAATGTCAAAGTTTTGCCTGCCCTGTGAACACATTTCCTTATGACTCTTTTCAGAGGTGCACAGCACCGATCTTCCACTCTGATTTTACTTTGAATCATGCACTCTCAGGGTTGTGCAAGGCAGACTAATTTAGTTTATTGTCACAACTCTGCAGTTCTGGACTGATAACATTTTGCTTTTAGCTTCAAGTTGAGGTCAGAATGAAAACTTAAAATGTGGGTTGGCGAAGTTCTCTAGTTTCAGTTGACCAGAGGGGTGAAAAGCGCTAGGCTTCACTTAGGAAAGGACAGAGGAAAAGGGAGGGAGAGCCACAAACTGCTCTCCCACAAGGGGACAAGCCTTTCTAAAAATCATGAGTGTTGTCATGTCAAAAATTTGATGCATGCCTGAACATTCGGAGAGTAACTTTCTCTGAAATTAAAGTAAAATTCATATATATTTCAAAAGCACCAGAACAGATGACTTGAACAAAGTTATTGAATAGGGAATGTATTCACCCCTCAGCTTTAGAGCATGTCTTCTCTGTGAATGAGTCAGGACTGTGAGTGAAAACAATCTAGCTCGCTTAGCAGACTTTAATTGTGTTTAATAGGGGACTCATACCGTTTTAACTCAAAAAGCTGATAAGATATTTTTAAGACTTATGGATTTTCTTTCTCTGTACACACATTTATAGGAATTAGTATGTCAGGAACATTTTCCCAGAACTGGGAATATCAAAAGTTGCCTTAGAAATCCTTAGAACCACCTTTTGGTTTTGTCAACATGCTTTATGTCCTTGTGTAAGTAGATATTTGTAAACATCAGCCTTTGTCAATCCCAAATTGAATTAAAATTCAGAAAAAGTAGAGATTTGTCATTCTGTTTTCAGTAAAAGCAGCTGCCTTCTCTTTTACTTTTTCTTATTATTTTTCTTGTTCTGCTGATCATACTCAAGGTTTTATACAACCTAAAATAGCTGTGAGAATTATGTGTTCAGTTAGCGCTTGCCACAGGTAGCTACAATCCTGTGGTTAGCATGAAATAATCACCTGTGTTTTGACAGCAGCTCCTCTGTCATCACAGATAGGCAGGTGCAAGCTTGCAGAAAGCACAGGTCTGGAAGTGTAAACTAATTCATTCTTTCCTGCTTTTATTAACAGTTCAAGTGGACTCTATTGCTCAAGAGCTCAGGTAAGAATTCATGTTAGTTTTTTCACTTTTATTTCCAGATTATATTGATAAATTCATACTGATGGTATTGCTGCGAAATAGAGAATCCGGCAAGTGATGCATTATGTAGAGTTTTAGCACAGATCTGACAAAAGGTACTTGTGGTAGGTTCACTTTTTAAAGGTACCAAAAATAAAAGCAAAATGTTAACATTAATTATGCAAGCATGATCAAAAGTAATGCAAAGTGGGCAGGATTCTGATATGCTGTCTCTTGCTTTTTGTGTCATTTTTTCTGATCAGTCTTCTTTTTCCTGTAATAAATGTTATAGTACTTTAACAATTGACATTCTAATAGATATTAACCTTTATAAGGTTTTGTTAGATGGCTTCTATAAAACTGATAGCCTCTGTATACAACTGTCAATTCTAAACGTGCTAATGGCCCATTCTTCCTCAATTACTTGCTGAGGTTCCATATTTTATTGAAGTAGCAGAGAGTACTTTTCAAATTTGCATAAAGCATGGCAATCCATTCAAAAACATAAATTCCGCAAGGATATTTCAGATTACCAATAATCTAGTAACATTTTAACATTACTACATTAATCTTATCAATGTGTGCATCAACTCCTAATAACTGGTCCAAAAGCTTAGAACAATTCCTGGAAAGATTGATAATATTCAGTACCAAATCTTCAGACCATCAAATTCAATTTTTCTCTGGGACAAATTCACTCTTCATGTCCCCCAAAGAAAATATTTACAGGGAGGTGTGAATTCCTAGGGTTATTAATGAAAATTACAATGGATCACAGCTGCAATATAAATACTGACAACACTTTTGCAGAAACCCATGGGATTTTTTCTTAAATTCACTTATTTTGCCTACACTAACTTTTTATCACATGCTACTGAGCTGCTTTCTTAAAGACAGCAGACATCTGAAGTATGTGCTTGTTGGTTCATCCACCTAGGGAACAGAAAAATCATCGTATGATTTATTTGATCAATCAAAATGCCACTGTCTCTTAAGATAGGACATGAAATATATGTGGGAAGTTATTCGCAGTCAAGACATACAGTATTTTAAGGTTTTGTTTTATAATACAACTGAGGAAATTATAAGATGCTTATAGACATTTCCATGAACAGAAGCAGAAGCTAACTTTTTGCATAAATTATTCCTAGTGAGCCACCCATTCAGCTCTACTGTGAATCTCATTTTTCTGTAAGGCTTCAGTTTCCTGAGATTTAGTGCTTCTCCTTTTTCCTCTGTGCATCCCTAATTTATGCACCAGAAGGATGCATTAATCCGAAGAGGCAGTCATCCAAAAATGAGGACGGTCCATGTGTTACTAAGAGAAAAATGTTTGAAAAACAGAGGATGTGCAAGTTTCTGCAACATCAGGGAAGCTGTAATTTATGCATTATCAATTACTATAGCTTTTCCCAAGTAATTTTGTTTTTCCCTGTGAAATACATGCTATCAAAGGAACTACTATGTAAGAGATTACTCTCTCTGTCAGAGGTATGGAGTACCTCCATAAAGAAACATACACTGATTTAAAATGGTGAGCTAAATGTCCAACAAAGCCACTGCCCAGTCCTTAATTTGCTATTTGTAATTTCTGTGGTACCAAATTCTGTATTGGGTATCTTCAGAGTCAAGTAGCTTTACTGGCATACCAGTCAGATGATCAATCTATTGGTTTATGAAAAGGTATAGAAAGAAAGGGAGGGGCTGCCTTTTGGAAATGAAGCCTATAAACCGTATTCCTATTACTCATGCCCATATTGTTGTGGAAAAACTATTGAATGTTCCTCAAGAATTAAAGACTGAAATAGTCTATTGTGTTCCCTGGATATAGATATTGCAACCACTGTCTTTTCTGACCAAGGTTCTAAATTATGTGTTGGCTGAGAATTTTAAATCCATGCTTAATTAATTTCCCCTTTTCCCCTGGCTTATCCTATCTGACAAAGCACTTTTTGCACTCCTTATTGAGTTTCTGTTACAAAGTGCCTTGGGATACTTCTACATGAAAGGGACTACATAAGCTTACATGCTCATATTATATTATTATTAGTTTCATAACATTGATTGATTCTAGAGCATTTGTTAGCCTTTTCTTGTTCTGCAAGTTGTGCTTCACAGAAGTGGAGAATTAAGTAAATGAAAAGCAAAACAAAGAGTCGCAATTACTAATTAGTTGCAATAATGCATAAAAATTTCTCTTATCTAAATTTCAGGGATTGTATTCTTGCTTAATGGAATGCAGTGCTAAAAAAAAAAAATCTATTGATTTTTAGAAAAACAAGATTTCACTAAGAAATATGGTACATGGTTTTGCTATTACCTATCTTTTCCTGAGAAATAGGACCACACTTCTGGCAAAAAAAGAGTATATTTTCAGAAGACCATGACCTTAAGGGACAAGTTGGATTTTAATTTTTTTCTGTTTAGTTAAATAGCTAAAACTTCTCTTGCACTGCAATAAGTTTTCAGAAGATAGTACTTTTCTTCCACGTACACAAGTCCTATATATGTTAAACTTGCAGTGATTTCATGTAGTTATATGCCTTAAGGAATCACAAATTTCAATACCGTATAAATAATTTTATTTATGCATGAATATTATTAATGTTTTTGTGTTATTAGTACGTATTTATAAGAATATTTTTTCCTACTATATCTACCATATATGCTGCAATGTTGAAACCTAATATGCTAAACTTAATAATTTCTTCAAAACAGAACTGTTTCTCCTTCAAGCCTTAATTACTTACTTATGAACAACATGGTATGATTTTTCATTTAGGAATGTAGCAGTGTGGTAATTTCACTGATAGCTAAACTACCCACAGGAAGAGGTGACTCTTTTATCACAAATAAACAAAGCAAAGCACAGTATGTGGTAGAAGTGAGTGCTGAGGGCAGAAGATCTCTGTCCCATACATTCAGGCCTGAATCTGATGCTTTTGGGCATAACATCTCTCTTGTATCCACCTTCTGCAAGAAGTAGAAAGAGGTCTTCTCTTGGGTGATTTAGTCATGGACCACTGAAAGGACCAGGACCTTCAGCTGTGTTCAGGATTAGAAAGAAAACCAAATGGAAGTGAGGAATATTGGTGTGATGTATTCTCATTACTGTGTTCTATTTAACAGATGGGCTACAGTACGATGAACCATCTGTAGGTTATGGAGAGGCATCTGGGTCAGACCAAGGAAGAGCAAATTGGATCGATCCAAGCATGGGATTACAGAAGCATAGATCAGTTTGGTTAAGTCCACATTTGAATAGAAAGGGTTTCTTTTGAGGGTTAGATACAGGTGAAATAAAGTCTTTCTGGCTTCTGTTACTAACGATTAATGAAGATTCCACAAGGCACAAGTGTTTCAAGTCATGAAGAGCAGTCCTGCTCTTTGATGGGAATAGTTACAAGCCCTTTTACTCTCTGTAGTGTAATATCATATCTTGGGACATTTCTTCAGAAGTAAGAAAAGTTGCTTTTTGTCTGGAACTCTTGTTCCAGATGCTGTGAGACATTTTGTATATTCAGTTAATGAATATTATGATGAAATTCCATAAGGACAAGTATAGGGTNTTAGAGGCCTGGAGCATCTCTCTTATGAGGAAAGGTTGAGGGACTTGGGTCTTTTTAGTCTGGAGAAGAGAAGGCTGAGAGGGGATCTGATCAACACCTATCTTAAGGGGTGGGTGTCAAAAGGATATGGTCAGTCTTTTTTTCAGTGGTGCCCAGTGAGAGGAGAGGAGGAAATGGGCACAAACTTGTCCATAAGAAGTTCCATCTAAACATAAGGAGGAACTTCTTCACTTTGAGGGTGTCAAAGCACTATAACAGGCTGCCCAGAGAGGTGGTAGAGTCTCCATTTCTGGAGACATTCAAAACCCTCCTGGACAAATTCCTGTGCAATCTATTCTAGGAGGACCTGCTTTGGTAGGTGGGTTGGACTAGATGGTCTCCAGAGGTCCCTTTGAACCCCATACCATTCTGTGATTCTGTGATAATTTGAACTCTTCAGTGTGAGTGTCTAGAGACATGAGTATCTTGAAAGTTTTAGCAGACAGAGAAGTAATAGAACAGAGGTATCGACAACATACTAAAAAGCATTTTGCTAACTGAAGCAATTATTTACTTATTCTATAATCCTGAATATTTTGCTGGTTTCTGGTAATTACTGGTAAATGTAATGTATTGAATTGTACATTACATTTCATTACATTACAACTCCTCCTGGAGCTTCATAAAATAAGCAGTTTTCTAAGAAGTATTTGTATGAAAAGAAAGCAGCAGTCAAGCAGATGACCCGAGGAAGAGGTGAAAGCAGTGCTTATATGATGGAAGAAGTGGGCACATGAAAAAAAAAAAAAAAAACAAACAAAAAGGCACAAATATGTTCCTCACTAAGAACTGAGATGATGGTTGATTTGTGTGGCTATCACCTTTCACAGTACTTTTATCCCATAGCGCTGCTTAAAAGTGAGACAGAGACTGAGAAAGCTATTTGTTCCTGGCCTGCATCTGGAAAAGCTGTCAGGTTTGTCCTTTGGGGTTGGATTCTGTTTCCACAGGAGTTGATCATAGACTCAAGATTTTCTGGAAGCTACTGGGAAAGAACACATTTGTCATAATCTTGAATAAGCACATTTGGAATAGAACTGAGGTGGACTCTTGCATTTCCTGTAGACTCATCTGTCTCCCACTGGCAAAGAGTGGCAGTCTGTAATGTGCTTTGCTAAAAAAAAAGTGTGTCCCCAAGTCTAAATAGACTGAGTATCAAATGCTAAATTATCATGGTCAATAGTTATATCTCCTGTCCGATTTTTGTGCAGACATGTCTGAGCATGACAAAAAATCTTTTTTTTTAAATCGAAGAATGGGTGTTGACAGCATAGATTCCTGGCTCTCCTCCCCAGTGTTCTCTATGATGGTAACTGACTGGGACAGAGTTTTGCCAACTTGTCAGTCAAATGTTTCTCCATGACACGTCTAGATTAGGCATTTCACCTATGACGAAGATCTGTGTCACGCTGTTTCTATTGGTAACTGATCTTCAATTCAGTAATGTGCACTAATCTTAAGAGTACCTGTTCCCAAGGTCTGGCAACAGAATGATGAGTCAAGAGTACCTATTGCTTGCTGTCTAGCTTGTCCCTGCTCTGGCCATTGTGGAAATTGAAATGGTTATGGGGATTTGAAAGTATTAACCTCTGCCTCTCACTCTATGATTTCTGGTATAATTTAGTCTGTCATGGTGCCATTAATCATACTTTCTTAAATTCCCAGTAAATCTTGTTCATTTCTTATTCTTTTCTGACAACGATGTTAGGCTCTTAAGGAATTCAGGCTGGAGTCCTAATCAGTACTCTCCTGAAAGAATCTGTGGAAATTTGTGTTTTATGCTAAGGAAAAGTTAATTTGTGATTGCTGTTTAATAGAAAACATTGAATAGTCTAGCATCAACAAACATTTAACAGTCAGTACCTGGTGCAGTTTCCTGTGAGGCAAAGAGGCAAACTAGTAAAAGAATAGTGCTGGAATAAACCTTGCGATCATATCCTATGTCAACCATTCTCATCGTAACTAATGAAACAAACATTAACAAAAATTGTAATGGTAAGCAAATTCATAGGCCTGTTGTGTCAAAGTTCCTCCCTTGTTTTCTCCTTCATCTTCCAATTTCCCTCTAATTAGCCATCAAACTGTGAAATCCGCGGTGCTGTCATTCCTCATCTCCCTTTTCTCTGCCTCTCCCTCTCCTCTGCTCTTCTCCTCTCCCATTCCTAGAGCTCTGATGAGTTGATGGACCTCAGGCTTTTTGCCTTTTTTGTTCCCATGTGATTTCATACTTGAGAAACAGGTTGTTCTTTCAGTCCTATTGAACTAATTAACAAGAAACAGTAAACAAGAAAGAAACACAGAAATAAGTTCAAAATTCAAACATCTCCCACGTCAGGTTTTCTTCTTTCAGTCATTCATGTGAGTGGGTTAAGGTTTGTGTAAACTATTTGGAACTGGTTTATAGAGAACATCACAAAAAAATATTTTTTTTTCTATTAAAATGTCATTCTTGAGTGACATTATAAAAGATAGTAAGAACTTCCATTCCTAAAAACATTGTAATTATTTATGTGAGGACATATAATACCATATAGTTCTGGGTGACCACAAGTAATGTCTTTAACATTATGCCTGTAACCCTGAGGTTGACAGATATTTGACTTAACTTTTTAGTGACAGTTGTGAATAACCATTAAGATGATTGAAATAGGAACTATATCTCACATTTCTTTTCTCTTTGATGTTTCATTTGTGGTTTCACAATTTACTGCTTAAAACCTCCATTTAATATTATAAAAACAAAAGCAATGATTAATTAGTTTCAACACATGCCTTTCAGCAATAGTTTTATAATGTATGTCAAATCCACATCGCTTTAAATGTGGCTGCTAGACTGCCACAGAGATATTTGCAGGTTCTTTCTCCCTCAGAGTTTATTGCATCTTAGAGTGTTCCTTGCCCTGACCTAAAACTTATACTTATTTAGTATATTACAGTAGTTGTCTTTCCCACCACAACTTCTGTGTTCATCAGCACACAGTAAATATTTCCTCACAGGAATTCCTGCTACACAGGAATTTAGAGTTGCATATGCCTGGATGCCTTCTGCTGGGTGACAGAACGCATTAGAACTTTATAACCCCAAATGGTTGTTTCTTCTTACAACAGATCTTTTAGCTGTAGATGACCACAAGCCATATAGAGATTGAAATACCAATATATGAGACTTTTGCCTCATATGTATCTATCATGAGTTAAATGTTATGCCTGGCTGAATTGCTCTGCCTGACTGATGTCAAGGGTGGATTCAGCCAAGCAAAAGCAAGCCAAAACAGACCGTGGACAGCCTGGAGATAGCAAGAAAAGGAAAAGAATGTAGCCTTGGGACCTCCTGCTACATTAAGGCGAGGTACTGGCTCCTGACAATGAATTTCTTACAGTCCCATTGTCTGTTGACAAAAAAGAAAAGAAAAAAAAAGCTTATCTTGCTTATCTTATTTTTTTTTACATCTTCTCTAATCAGACTGTAGTTACCAGTATGCTTTTTATTTAAGCATTTACTGGTGTTAGCAGGCTGACCGCTCACATGCAAAGCGTTCTGGATGCAAAGGTTGTGTGGATGATCTGTAGATTTGCCTAGAAACTTAATCCATTCTAAGCCAAATTCTTGGCTTGGGTCCCACTGGAATTTATTGACCTACTGAACCTGGACAGATTGAGTTAGTAAATGAAAAAGAGGCTAGGGAGGCTGGATTTGGCCCAGATCTTGGGCATTCATTCATATTACTGAGTTTAAGGACTTCTTGAGCTCCAGACAATAAAAATTAAGTTTCCTTCAAACTAGCTTTCACTAAAAATAGCTCCCCTGTTAGAAAAAGGATCCAAATATACAACTCTAGCCATATAGAGTTCTTGATCTATAAGTTATAGAATGACAACATGAAGAAGTCATCCATTCCATTAACACAGTGTTTCAATTAGAGGGTTTATGTGCAAAATTTTTCATGTGATCTGAATATCCTTATGATCCTACAAGCTGGTAAACTAAAAACAAACAAACGGGAGAATAGGATTTAAATCTGTGCTGCCTTTCTCTGAGTTGTTTTTCCTGTGGGGAGAATCCTGCTAAAATAGTAAACTAGAGTTTAAAAAAAAAAAAAAAAAAAAAAAAAGAAGAGGGTTGTTTTTTTTTAAAAAGCCATTTCATGAAACTATTGCAGCTTGAAATCATTGTCCTTTAGCCTCAAGCACCACAGTGAGCTTGAGGCATAGGTAGATTTCACCTTAACTGCATGCCTTTTCCTATGTTATTGCTGACTTACCATTGCTCCATTCTTTTTACATGCTTCTTTTTATTTGCTCAGTCATTTCACAGTCCAGTTATTCTTTTTGGTCAGGTGGCCTATAACATTTAGTTTACTGTCTGAAACATCTCCAAGCTTAGTACATAATGACTCAACACCATTACCCATTTCTCCCCAGCCGCTTCTTATGGGGTCTAATAAATCCTCTTTCACCAACAAGTCTGTGGCAGCTCCTTTGCTATTGTTATATGTCTTTTAAAAATAAAATATATGTTTTAATATCATACTCCAGCCAGCTTTTGGTTATGATACCATATTTTCTCCATACTATTGTCTGTCCAGTTCTGTTCCTTTTTTCCTAGCTAAACCTTTCATTTGTGTGTATAGACAGACACTTTAATGCCCCCAAGTTACTGAGCTTATTTTGTTCTGTATTAGTGTTCATAAATATGAATTTCCCTTTTATCTTTCTTTCCATCTATACCGCATGTGCATTCCTTTCATCTTGGTTCAGCCCTAGACTGAACTTCTTACAACTCTGGCATTTTAGAAAAAGAGTATTGCCTGTGTATGGCAGCAAACTTTTCTAACTGTAGAAAGCCCTTTAACCCTAGAATGATTGCCACGGTGCACAGGAAAAGCCATCACGTAAAGCCATAAGCTGTTGTTGACATAATTCTTAAATATATTTGAATGCTTATAAAAATTATGTCAATAAAATTATAAAGAAAACTTTTTTTTTCTGGTTTAACTCAATCTTAGACTGCCAATGAACTTTAGTTCACACTTGTAGATTTTATATTCCAGTATCCATGGTCAGAAGTGATGCAATTTACTTTCTTCCTTTAAATAACATTCTTTTCTCTCTGTGTTTAAAATCTATGGTTAATCCACATCTCTTCCTATCTTATTTTCTGAATCTAGGATTTGTATTTGTGTATAGTCAGAATATGTTAATTCTTTCATGTTCTTTCGTGTATGTAATTTCATGGTATTGGAAACACCACTCTAGCTTTTTGCTGCTGAATAGTTCTTGGAGACCTGACATGCTGTGGATTTTCAGTCTTTCTTTGGAGACTTCAACTTCTGGCTGTGATGAGACAGCATGTTAATATAATCTTTCTCTCTGTTCTCACTTTTAGAGCAACCCAAGCTGAGAACACTATCAGTCTCAAATCCACTGAGTTATAAAATTTACATGCACTCTTTGCAAACAAGGAGGTTTAGTTAAGGAAATGGAACATAAATCTGACTGTCTTGATCTGAAGACAAAGCAAACAATTGACTCATAGCCATCCTCCACCTTAGTCTCCAACTGCTGCTGTTCATCCAAAGTTGCTGTAATTAACAGCACTAATTCGGGTTTTCAATAGCAGTGATCAGACTGCTAATGCTCTCTTTGGGTTCTGACATTCCATCTCCTTTCATGAACCTCCAGCATTCATGGTCAATGGAAAAAATAACACCAATGTAATTTCAACTGACATGCAATCCATCCTAGAAGCAGATCATGCCCTTTCTGTATCCAGCTCTAGTAATTTCCCCTGTTCATCATCAGCTTATGAGGAGCTCAGGATTTTGGTGTCATTTTTGTGGATCAGATACTTTCTGCAGTAGCCTAAAACTTCGGAAGCCATTGTGTTACATAGTTAGACAGAAATCAGCTCATCTCTTTCTTAGAGAAAAAAACAGAAGAGGACTGAGGCAGGGAGATATTCAGAATTTTTTCTTTTTATGTACCTCGGATTCAGTACAGTCTAAAAGTTCTTAGAAGAAAGCCTGACCATGACAGATATTTGAAAGTTACTGGTTCATCTGTGAGTGGCAAATCTCCCTAAATCTTCAAATACCAGCTTTTCATCCGTAAGTAAAATGTAGTATTTGACTTAAGCAGCATCCTGTGTCATCTGCAAGTTTGTGAACAAAATCTGATCAAGGCCTGAAGCAGTAGGCAGCATCTTTACTCACAATATGATTGAGGAGTAGTTAGTTAGGGTAACCTTCATTTTTTTACTACTAGGGTGAAGTTAAATGGTTTTGCTGGTCAGAAGATGATGTCTCTTTTAACTGTAATTCATAGTCTAAAGCTTATGTTTGTAGTATAGTTAAGCAAATGGTCAAAGGGCAAGTCTCAGAATTTAAAATTATTTTCTCCACAAATTATTCTTGCGCAGATTAGCATGAGGATAGGGCTCCTTAAATAGCCCAAGACAATAAATATAAGTGCCTTAATATTCAAAAACATCTATTTTTTCTCTTGAAGCTATGGAGTGTATGTGAGATTCAATGTGTTCTGTTCTTATTATTTGACATGGCATCCATTACAGTCATTAGTAAACACTGATTGTCAGGCTGAACATACCCCTAGTTTTACCCACTATGGCAATTCTTAGCTCTGTTATCATGCTTTACCAACCTGCGGGCTGCTGTGAATAAGAAAAAAATAAAAATCCCCAGAGATCTGGAAGTCTTGCCAACAGATTAACAACAAAAAAATCCTTGCTGGCTACAAAGTGGTTAAAGGTCGGGTTAAAGGCTTGACAAACGCATCACTTAGATGAACCGATTACCAAAAAATAAGAGGCTAACATGACAACTTTCAGCAATAGGAAAAGCTGTGTGTGCTTAGGACTGTTTAAAACCTCTCTCTTCTGAGGTATTGCTTTGTAGTGGGGCTAACTGTTCTGCTTGCATGCTAAGTGTCTCCCCACATCATTCAGGATATACTCTCAGGAGAAATAAAGGAAAGAGAAGGATCTATTAAACTAAAAAGAAAGTATTTAGGTGTGAAGTACGTATGAAAGTTTTATCATGGGTTTTCTTTTTCAACACATGCAACTAGGTCTTATATGTCTTGGATTTTAGGATTTTACCCTCTGGTGACACTATGGTAACTGTCACAAGACTGGTTTTGGTAACTGAGTCATTGAATGAAAAATAATAATAATTAATCTGGTCATTATAGATAGTACTAAAATTATTTATTAATAATAAAATTTAAATACAGTTAAATTTGGAAAAAAAAAAACAACCATATGTTGGTTTTGGGCTCATAACAAAAAGAGCTTCTCCTGTTTTATGAGCCTCAGATTACCAAATAACCTTGACAGCTGAATCAGTGTTCCATGACAACAAGCAGGCCATTGATAAATAGCAACAAAACTATTAGATGTTGAATTTATGAGACGAGTAATAGAGAAGCTAAATTATAGGTTTACCATTTGACAAACTACAGCTTGACAAATCTGTGCTAACGTATGCTTGTGTATGTGTAAAAGTACATAAGTAAAAGAGAGAAACAGAAACTTTAAGACAAAGGTGAAATAGTTATGCCATGAATGTTACAAAGTCATATTCTTTTCATTGTACTTAAATTTGCAGAGTCCAATTTCAAATACTTAACAAATCACACGTAAGTACTTGGAAAAGCAACCACTTGCGAAGTTTTTCTGGTTTATTTTCGTTTTCACTTTTAATCCCTGTAAGGTAGAAAAGAAGGGGAATTGCTGGTACATGGCGGATCTTCAAACTGACTCTTGCAAACTAATAGATTCTGGTTAAAACTCAAAACCAGCAACTTAAAATGTCACCAGCAAAAGCAAGAGTATATTCTTCTTGAGACAAAAAAATATCTTCCTGGCTTATGGAGAGCAATTAGCACTTCCTAGGAAGAATGCAACAACTGCATTTTGACATGATTTTAAATAAAGCTGAATCTCATGCATTCACTTATTTTAAAATGATGGGAGCTACTGGGGAAATCTAGGTGAGTGGCTGCCCACGTACAGGAAAAAATATGATAAGGACAAGCTAATGCATCAGTCTTCCATAGAGGAGAGACTTTCTGACATGAGCAATGTACTTCCAGCCAGATTTGTGGGTCTCCTGTCCTGACACTGGGGAAGAACCTTTTGATTTACTGCTGTAAGCTGTGGTAGTTACAGTCAAGTGGGATTCTTGTTCTTTTGTTTCCCAGAGCAGATCTGCAGGTGGCAGGTGGCAGCAGTACCCCTGCACTGATCCTTAGGGTGGTCTGCTAAACATCTGAGTTGGGCTGTCTTTCACAGCTGTGGTGAGACACCAACGTGTTTAATAGGTGCTGTGCCAGCCCACAGTCATGGGCTTATAACATTAAGTTCCTGGAAAAAGATTGCACTTTAGTAAGCAAGACTACAGCAGTCATCTTACCATCCTATCATGTTTTTCCTTAACTTGACTGGAAGACACGCAACAGTGAGACAAATTACAGGATTAAAGCTGAAGAGCTAGATGAAGTTCTGTGACCTGTATTGCAGAGGAGGGCATACAGGATGATCTAATTGGATCTTCTGTTCGAAAAATCTATTAATTATGCTTGTGTAAAAAGCAGCTGTAGCTTTGTCAAAGGGGAATTAAACACTGGAAATTCATCCTGTCCTAAATGCTCTCACAGTAGCTACTGGAGATAAACTTGAAGCCTGACAAATAAATGAGGAAGATCAAAAGCAAACCTAGTGAAGGTTTTTGTTAATAGAAACAATTGTGTGTGAAGGATTTTCAAACATTTGTCATTTATTCAATTTTCCTGAAACAACATGAATGGTATGAATTGTCATTCACAAGTATGAATTAATAAATTCTTTATTTTTTTTCTTAAAAATATATTATGCATATTTGTCTGTAGTACATCCAACTCTGATGTCAGTTATATGGGCAGCTTTTCCAAGGGGACACATACCATTGTGATTCTAACTTTAATATGATATTCATGTTATGCTCTATTCATAAACAGAAAAATAATAGAGAAGCCATAATATATTCAACTGCAGCAGGTGCTTAGCATCCACTATTCCTGATGTCCATAGCATTTGAGCTTTCAGAAGATCAAGAATATCCCCTGTGCTTAAGATGCATATGGCAGAATTTTAATGTTCCCCCTAAAATGCAGATCTTTGTATTTCCATGTCCTTCGTGTTTGCAATGATGGATTGCCAAAAAGGTGCTTAGCCAAAAATGGGTATTTTTTTTCAACAAAAAGCTCAAGTTAGTCATATGCTCTCATCCAAAACAATCAGAACCTGAGCCAATTTAGTGCACATAAGATACCTTGGAAGGATTAATTTATGCTGTTGAGCTTGTAATATGTGTAACCAATAGGAGTTCTCTGCATACATGGATTTTTTTGTAAATCTTGCAGCTAAGTCAGTGAGCCAAATGCAAAATCCAGCACCTAAGGGCATCGTGTAGATTTGTAATGCGCCCTGGGGGTGGCTAAGGTCGAGAAACTATTGAGTGGATTACATAGATTCATATATGTAGTTTTTCCATCTCTGACAGATATAATATGAGCACTACTATTCATACTATATAAATTTCTTAGAATACTTTGTGTGAGAGAACAGTGAAATCATGCTAAATCACTTACACAGAAAGCTACTAATAAAAGAGCTTTGAAGGTTCAGGGGTCCTTAGCAAGGTATCATACCATGTAACATCTGTATGATGATAGATCATCTGCATGGCAGCAAAGGCTTTTCTAGATATCTGTAGAAGCAAATTAATATCCAGATCAATATGTGGATCTTAGAGGAGCTGAAAGAATTATATCAAATCTGCTAAAAATCTTCCTTTCTAAAAGAACGCCCTTTCTTCTCATGTCAATCATCCGAAAATCAAGCATCTAGACTGGGTTAGGTTTTTCCCAGAGGATGGCTCACCCTGTTTATCTGACAGATCTAGTTTTGAGTAGGATGAATTCCATTCTGGAGGAGCCTTTTTCCAGCGGCTGGATAGAGACCTGAGAAGAGCTTAAACTAAGCATTTATGGCTGGAGCTAATGAAATGAAACTAACACTTGGGACTGAAATTGAAAGAGGAACCTGCATTGCAAATTTTTCTTAAGGTGCTGTGTGTATCACACATGTTTTGTGCTGTTGAACTCAGGGTGCATGATTGGATATCCGTACTGATACAAAGTGAATGGAACCAAAGGCTCGGGATGTTGTAGTATAACTGGTGGTGTATTTTTCCCTTTAGCTGTTTCTCTGGATTATCAGACTACAGTTTTGTTCATCTTTCCCTGGGTGTACTTATTTTACTGCAGAGCAGGGCTTAAATTAGCATATACTCTTTAGGATTAAGGACGTTGCGTTATGGTTTTTTTACTCTTATCTTCCTCCTCATGCCCCCTCCTCTAAACAAATTTTAGCAGCAGTGAAAACGGACTTGCCTATGCCCTGAACTTCAAGTACATGAGCTAAAACTAAATATCCACTAAGCACAAATTGCTCAAACTGAAATTGAATTAATATTTTGTCAGTCTTCACTTTCATACTTAGAATTAAAATAGAGGATGGTGCTGTTTTTTAAACAATTTACCCTTCATTTCTCCCACTTTTTTCTTTATCATTGCCAATTGATCATTGCAGTGCCTACAAGTGCTCCATGGCTAAGAAGAGAAAAGCTGAAGAACAGATATCAGGTGTTCCTGTTAACAAAAGGAAGTCCCTGTTAATGAAACCACGCCACTACAGCCCCAGTTTGGAATGCAAAGAAGAAAATGAAGACAGGACAGATTTACAGGAAGAGATCAGTGTCCTTGAAAGAAGCTCAACTCCAGGTAGCCATGCAGTGTGGTTCCACTTGAACCTGAATTCCACAGGAAAGGGAGTTATGAAACAATAGTTTCAAACTGAAAATTGTTTCAAAATTTTTTCTCCTGTAGGGAGCCTACAGAAGGGCTGGAGAGGGACTCTTTGTCAGGACGTCTAGTGATAGGACAAGGGGTAATGGTTTTAAATTGGAAGAGGGGAGATTTAGATTAGATATTAGGAAGAAATTCTTTCCTGTGAGACACTGGAACAGGTTGCTCAGAGAAGCTGTGGATGCCCCATCCTTGTAAGTGTCCAAGGCCAGGCTGGATGTGGTTTTGAGCAACCTGCTCTAGTGGGAGGTGTCCCTGCCCATGGCAGGGGGATTGGAACTCGGTGATCTTTAAGGTCCCTTCCAACTCTAACCAGTCTACGATTCTACGAAACAGGATGCAGAGTCTGTTTGACTTCTAACAGAGTTGGAATGGTGAATTTCTTTCTAGGTTTAACCACCGTACATCCAATTATTTTGTACAGTAACTCCTCCTGGACTCTAGTAAATGCTTTGTAGGTCACACAGAGAAACAACTACTGGAACAGGTCAGATATGGAGCAGCATCTGCTTCTCCGCTAGCTCTGTCAAAGAACAAGGTTAAGCCTACCACTGAGAAAAACATATTTATGAAGTGCAGATTTTCACTGAAATAGATAGAGCTCTTAGGAAGAAAAAAAAAAAAAAAAAAAAAAANAAAAAAAAAAAGCTTAGCAAAACGTTGACTTTAACATTTAGCAAAGCAATTTCATGCATGTGACTGCTACCTGTGCTCTGTTTAATGTGATTATTAGACTCAGCACTTTTACACTTGTTATTCCAACTCTGCTAAGCCAAGCATGTCCAACAATTTCTAGAAACTTCTACAACTTGTATAATGGAAAATATGGAAGAGGATGGGGAGACAGAAAGATATAGTTAAAGTATATCTTTGTTGCTTGCTCTTTCCAATATATGTTTAAATATATCAAAGATGAACAAAAATTATCTAACCAAACTGGCTGTCAAATATTTGTTTAAGAAGTCCTGCACAAGTTGTTAATCACGCAAGGGAAAAAAAAATCAGTAGAATACATTTCACATTTGTTTTGAAGGGAAGAATCATCATAAACAGCAAAGGTCAAGATAAAAGCAACATGATCTGGCCCTGGAAAATTAGTAATTATAGATACTATGAAACCAGAATGAATTTATATTCCACTCAGTTGCTGGTTGCTACAGGATTTCAAAGGTAATTCATTTCCCACTCAATTTCTTGTGGAAACTAACTTCTCAAATATTTTGGAGAGACAACATGCTAGATAATCTCATTGAGGCTCCCTCTCCCACAAAAGCTTGAACCAGCTGATATTTCAAGGTCCCCTCCAGCTTGGGCTATTTTTTGGTTCTATAATGAACTGAGATTTGGAATTTATATGTTTATCCACTTCAAATACAATGTCTTTAAAACAAAACAAACCCCCAAAATTTTCTGCATGTGAATACTATAAAACAGATAGAAGAAGGCTGCCTTTCATATTAAAGGGTCAAATCATGGTTCTATCAAAATAAACGGAGGTCTTTGAGTCTTCTCGGTAGGGCAAAGATTTCAGCCAGTTGTCACTCGTTAAGTCTTCTAAGAAGGGTCTCTTCCAGAGGTCTGCATCCTGCCAGGTGAAAGCCTAGGAGGGATCTCCCTCTTTGAGTACAATGCTAATTAACAAAGTGATTCCCAGTGTCTCTGTCTTTTGGGGGACACTGCTAAGCTAAATTCATCAAGAAAAAAGCTTAATGGTTTGCAGTGCCTGTTCAGCCTGCAAGAAGTATTTTGACATCTAACAGCAGAAGCCTGAAGGGAAGCTGTTTGAGTAAGAGTTCCTGTATGGTGGTGGTTTTTTGCTGTTTGGGTTTGGTATTTTTATTGAGGTATGTTAAATTTTGCTAATTTTTTTTGTATTGATTCAGCCTAGTTCCTGGCCATCCAAACCTGCCTCAGTAATGTGCTTTTCTTTCCCTTGTGTTTGACCTCCACACAGCTTAAAGAATTTGCTGAAGGGAAAGCACTATGACAGGTGTAAAGGTAGAACTTGTGCCAGGTACAGATGAACCTAAGTTATTTATCTGGTTCTTTTTCTATAGAAAGTATAGGGCCAGGTCCAGTGATAAAAAGGTAGGTGCTATTTGCACCTAGCTCTTCAGCCAAAAGAAAAAAAAGTCATCTCTTTTTAAAAAGGTTTATTTGATACCAGTAAGTTTCTCACAAACTGCATTTGTCAGTGATAATACAACCTACCCTTTTTGCATTAATTTTGCCAGCTACAAAACAAATTTCAACTACAGCATATAGCTGTTCTGGTTATGTAGGTTTATTTTTAATTTCTTAGTGCAATATTGTTCATTTTATTTTGAACTCATGATTCTTGTCAGTTAATCAGTTAATGCTTTGGTTCATGGGCTGATGCAACTGTAAACTAAGCTGAGTTTTGATTATTTTTAAAGTAAATTTACAGCCTGTAGAAGTTAAAAGCAAAGCTGGGACAGCTGAACCATTAAGACTGGTTCAACAACAAATTTTTAAACACTGCATTTAAAACTTGCTTATTATTTAAGGAAACAAATATCTGTTATTGTGCATTGATATGATTTTTCATCTTTCACACAGAAAAAATAACTGAAAAGATCTGTCGTTATTATTAAGTTTTGTTTTATTCTGTTTGGTGGTGTTTTGTTTTGAAGAGTGGGAGACTTAAAACTATAACTTCTTACTTTTTTAAACGACCCATTCTGGGATGCTGGGATTTTGGGATTCTGTTTTTTTTCTAAATGGCAGAAGAGCAAATAATGAAAACCCATTTGACTAAAGTTGATTATAGAGCCAAATCATCATTCTTACTTGCTGAGATGTGAAAAGAGAGCAGCCTTCTTTATTCAGAATACTGCAATGTGTGTGGTACTAGACCAGCTGCTAAAAAGTTACACTAAGGTTTACAGACATTTTTTTTAAACACAACTTTATGCACACAGTGCACAAGGCCACCTCTCCCTGCAGGAGTCCAATTTTCTAAAGAAGAATAAGAATTAATCAATATTTTCTTTTAACATATAACAAACAGTTGAACCAAACAATTATGTAAACTGGAAATGACCCAAAATGCTAACAGTTTGGCAGCAGTAAAGTGAAATGCATTGTGGTGCACATGTGCATTTTTGTCCCCCTTTTCCCCTCCACAATAATCTGCACTTAATAGGAATATTTTAAACTATGTAGCTAAGCAACAGAGGTAATTGTTGCTTTCTAGAGCTTTTGTTAGGCACTCTAACACAGCCCAAATATGCATAATTAGGTATAATGTCTATAAATCATTATTGTACACATGTGGGTAGTTAAGTGGATTGAGAGAATAGTTCAATGAATTGGACATATTCAGTGAAAATGCTTTTTATTTGTTTTCTGTAGTTCATAATACTTTAAAATTATCATAACCCTTTACACTTTCTCTTAATAGCTCGCTGTGTTATTGAGAGAAACTTCATTTGCATTTTAGACTATGCTTAATTTATTATTTAGACCTGGGGTTCTTCTGATTCAGGAGAGGACAGAAACATCTTATGAAATTGTCTGTGCTTGTTTATTCATCCTCCTTTCTAGGAAGTAAAATGTTAAATTTTTCAGTTTATGTTGAATAGATCCCAACAAAAGAATGTACCCTATAATCAGCATTATTGAAGGGGCTAGTGTTGTGACTAAATTCTTCCCTTCATCCAAAAATGCTTTTAGTTACTATGGCAATATTTACTTGATCCTGGCAAACCAGTGTTGATTTTAGAGAGATAATTACCAGAAAGGAAGATGATGGAGATGTATTTTTGAGTGTCCTTGTCAGAGGAAATGTTTATAAAAAATTAAATGAGATACAAAAGGCATGTTGTCTTCCACACCGACAACCTCTCCTGCATGTAGCCTCTATTACCTGCTGGCTGCTGCATTTCTTCTGAAGAAAGATGTTTGGAAAGACAGGATGCACTTCAGTGGTGTCTTTAACAAGTCCTTTATGAGTCTGTACATAACAACCATTTCTGTTTGCCTGTGCATGACCTGATCTATCACTTAATGTGGCAATTGCAGTGGTGACCAGGAGCTTGCCCTTTATGAAGTATTGAGGATTTTTGCATCAAAGTCTTTCATGGAATCTGGGGTGACCCAAAAAGTAATTAGGGTGTATTTTGAGGAAATGTTTGGGAATCCTAGATTCCCAAATCTAAAAGAAAAGTGAAAATACATCAAAGGAATTTTAAAATGTGTGTGTGCTTGTGTATACATATATATGTATATGCATATATCATATAGATTGTGTGTATATACCTAGTATTTATCTATATATGGCACATTACATTTATATGAATGTGTAAGAATGTGTTCTAAGATAATGTATGTCTTCACCATCAGTGAAAAACAGCAACATCTTTATTTCTCATATAGCTTTGGAGCTATAGTATAAAGTAGACACAATCTTAGAAGGGCTTTTCCTGATGTTACAAGCAGTCCTTTCAAACAGCCTTGGTGGATTCAGTCATTTCAGATTACCTTTGAGTAAAGAAATGGAGATTGGTGAGTAAATATCTTCATATCACTTCTACAAGACACAAAAAGCAGTTGATCTTACATGTTTTTTTCTTGCTTTCTTTTTAATCATGCAGAGGAAAGTACTCCAAAATCATCTGAGGAAACCCCTCATTCAGGTGGGCAAGAAAATTCCAGTCAAAGAAAAGATAACTACTCCAATTATCAAGATGCCGTGGCCAAATCGTTGATGAACATGGGAAAATTATCAAAAGATGTACCCAGTCAAACAGTGGCAGAAAATCTAAACGATAGTGGCATTCAATCCTTAAAAACAGAAAGTGATGACACTGATGAATGTTACATGATTAACTCAGTTGAAGGAAAAGAAAAGACTGCTGTTTCTGACCCAAAATACTATTCATCTGAGGAAAACGAAAGTAACTCTGAAATTATGGACAATGAGTGGGACAGCTCCTCAAATTTCTCAGAAGAAACCAGTGTAAAGCCCCATGTGACTCAGAAGTATATTGTAGAGTGTAATCAATCTAGCATCCTGGAAGTCCCAGAAATTAAGAAGGAAGAGGTAGAATTTGGCCCTTGTGAAACACTTTGTGACTCAGAAACAGAGCTGAGAGCACCCCAGGAGTCTCACCCAGATCCTTTCGAGAAGAGAATTCAGAATCCCTTCCCTGAAAGTGAAGAAGATGACAACGAGTGCCTGTCAGAAACCACAGATGTGTCGGTTGAGCTGGACAAAACAAAAGGCAACTTGAGTTTGCTAGAACAAGCAATTGCTCTGCAGGCAGAGCAAGGGCATGTGTTTCACAGCACTTACAAGGAACTGGACAGGTTTCTCCTGGAGCATCTAGCAGGGGAAAGGAGACAAACCAAAGTTACCGACATTGGTGGGAGACAGATATTTAGTAACAAACGTAAGGAAGTATTTTTGGCTGTTCTTACTGGCTTAAGCATTTATCCTGTGACTGATAGAGGATGCTGAGCTGGGTTTTATAGCAACAGTAAAGAATCTGGAATTTAGCTGGTAATTTTGTTAATTATGTACCTTCACACTAGTGCCTTACATCTAACCAGGTTAAACGTTAGGTACTTGGCTTCCTGCCAAACCGCTAGGTGAAATGATCGGTAATGGCTACTAAAAGGGCTATGTTGCTGGCACACACACTCCTCCTCCTCCTTTCCCTCCTCCTCCACCTCCATAGGGCACTAATACATACCTCCCAAATTTCAGCAGCCAAAAGAGAAGGTGTTAAAATGGTGCTTAAGGAAAGGTGAGGGTGAAAAATTAGCCTTTTCCAAACATGCCACCTAATTCCTAAACCATGTGTTTTCTGAGTTCAGCCTACATCACGTATCAACATTGCATTTTGCTACAGCCAGCACTTCTGAGCCAGGAAAGCACAAGCCGTGCTCTTCTGCCTCATTCACCATCAGCGGAATTACCTGTAAGTTCCAAAATCTTTATTGTTTCTGATGGCTTGTGGCATCCTACAAAGCTGTACGAACATTGCTCCATTTTTGGTACTTAATTAAGCTTCCAAACTGGAGATTTAAAAGATTTGGGTTTGATTTGTGAACCGGCTGTCTCATATGAAACTCCTCAGCTGAGGATAATTCCAGAACGTCAAAAGATGTCATTTTATAAGCACAGTCCCTGCTGTAAAAAGTGACAATACGTTCATCCGTCCTTTGACTTTTCCCTTTGGACTTCCAGATATACTGAAGTCACCCCAACGTTGCTGTAATTTCTGCTTTTGATAAACTATTTACTTCGGTATTTCTAGTGTTACTTTAGAGTAGTCCTTGTGGATATTGCAAGTATTAGAGTAGTTTAGTTGTCTAAAGCATTTAGTGTATAAGACAACTGACAAGAGTTTTTAGGAGTTGCAGCTACAAAATATTTCCTGCGTTATTTGGGAAGAATATGCATGCATCTTCTTTTTCTGTCTCAAGCAGTCTTTTCATTAGCATGTCTTAAGCTGTGCATGCAAGGTGTTAGTCTACCTCCTTGCTAAATGACATGAATCTTTGTTTGCTTAAGTGACTATAGTATATGCAGGAATTTTACAGATCCATCTTATTCTGACACCAGCTGTGTTCACCAGGTTCACATTAGAGTCACTGTGAGACTTTCTCACAGCACATATAGGAAGGAGCCGTGATGGTAAGCATGGCAGAATTTGGCCTTTCCTGATTTGATTATATGCTTATTAGCTGTAGTTTGCAGGTGAGTTCAGAGGTAACACTCATGGAGGAATAAACTGAGCTTTGTTCAGGTTGTATAAACACCATATGAGTTTAGTCTATGTAGCATCAGGCACTTTTATTTTTCTTTTTTATTTTTTGCACTTTATATAATTAACTGGGTTTTATTTCTGAAAAATTCATCATCAAATCTACCGGCTCTTAATTTTCTTTCTTGGTTGCTACATCAGAAAAACATGGCTTAAATGTGTATTTTTTTCATAATTTCTAATGATAAATCTTTCCAAATAGTTGGGGGGGGGGAAATGATCATCTGTCAGAGTCCTTCATTTTCTGTCCACTTTCCATTTGCAGTGATTCTCAAAAACATGTGGTCTCCTGTTGATGCTCAGTCTATTGTCTTTCCTACTTTTTTTTTTTTTTTTTTAAATACCTAAAACCTTGCCAGGAAGTTTAACCCTCAGCTGTCTCTGCTTCTCCTGTCCCTAAGCACATCGTCCTACCTCCGCCGTCCAACAAAACAAGCTTGAAGGAGGCCGTTCCCTGTGCTGGCTGCAGCTGTTTTCTCCCCCAGAGCCGAATGCTGTTGGCAGCCAATCACAGATGGAGCTAAAACCATCCTCAGCAATTTATGCGGCCACTTCCACCAGATTTCTCACAAGAGAATTTCTGGACCAGAATTCCTTCCTTTCCTGCCCAGACTTTTGATCCTGCATTGGAAATCAAATAAAGGCTCTCTGACCAGTGCTTCTTGTGCGATTCTAGGTGCTTGAAACAAAAGCTGGGAAGGCACTGAGGCTATTACAGAGTGGTAGCTGTGGGGCTGGGCTGAGACCTCGCCTTTGAAAGGGTATCGGCTGCTCCATGCTTCCTCTGTCATTGTGGGCTGCTCCACAAAGCGGCATTGCCATGCATACCACAGGGAGCTGCTTGCCTTGCCTCTCAAATGTAAAGTGGCACGTATTCAGTTTCCTAACAAAGAACCTACAGCCTAGAGATCTGCGATATTTAAGGAATGGCTTCTGGTTGAAATGCTTTTTGTTTGTTTGTTTGTTTTTTTCACACCTCAGCTTTTATTTGGTTGTCCCAGCTTCCTGGAGTCTGACATTAACAGAGTGAAAGATTGTTTCTGCTTTATTTTTTAAATTTTATTTACTTATTCCTTTTTAGATCTTGCTCTTGGCTGATGCTGCCAGTTTTCTGGCTTGTTGGATTGTGGCTTCTGTCCTATTTGAGGCTCTGAATGGAATAAATGACACTGCAATCCTAAAGCTATATAGTTCAGCACATAAATGGCATATTGGGAGCTGGGAGCCATTGGTTAAAGGATGCAGCGTAAAACCCTAGACACACTGAAATCATATACAACTCTGTTAAAACTTTTTGTAGGAATTACATCTGAAGTACAAAGTGGAGATTATCATGCTGCTAGGATGGTTCAGCTGAGTGCAGATGGGGGCTAAAATCAAACAAAATCCTTATCTGATTTCTCTGCAGATTCACCCAGGCCTGAAAAGAGAGAAACCAAATGTCCCATCCCAGGATGTGATGGCACGGGGCACGTGACCGGGCTGTACCCTCACCACCGCAGTCTCTCAGGTTGTCCACATAAAGTTAGAGTGCCACTAGAAAGTGAGTATCATCACCCTGCAGTCCAGAATAACAAGGGGATCTGGCCCATTACTGTAGGCAGTGGAGAAGCAGCCCGCTTTTTCCATGTGAGGTTGCATAACAAGGCGGGGAGAGGAGTCATTGCACATCCTTTACCCTCCAGCTCTTAGTCACAGTCCTAATTTCCACACTCGTGAAGCTCATGTACTCTTTAGCAGTAGCATTATGAACAGCAGTGGGCTCCCCTGGTAGCCCAGGAAGAAGATAAGAGCCAAACTATCCTCATGCTGCCGGCAAGATCTTGCTTGCTCGAGCCTTCGCTAAGGCATGCAGTACAGAAACCACCATGACGTGCTTATTCGGAGATGTTTCCAGTGTCCCCCTTACCACTGAGCTCAAAGAGGTTGCTTCCATCACTACCTTCCAGCATTTTTCCACAGCACGTCCCGCTTGTATGCCTGTATCGTGCTAACCCTTTTATGTCCAGTCCAGCCTGAATTTCCCTGCTTATTTCTAACTGTGCTGATCTGATTACGTTGCTTTGTGTGTGTGTCTAATCCTGCAATGTGATGCAATGAAATGCTACATAATAAGCCAAAACCTAATGTGAAACTATTTATTTAAACAACCTAGTTAGATTTTTTTTTTTGTGGTGGCATGCATAACAACAAATCAAAAGGGCACTTGCACCTCACCAACATTCTATTCCTAACTGTAGCTCTCCCTTTTTTATAAATATGTTATTAACCTGTATTTGTGGAAGCATTTGCTGACTTAAGCAGGCTGCTACATATGGAAGGCCTTAGCAACTTTCTAAAAAGTTAAAATTAACACCACCTAGTTAATTATTACACTTTCAATCAGCTGTGTTCTGTCCTTCTGGAAAAAAAACCAAACAAAACAAAAACCCAAAATTATCTGTAATTTCAGTGTGGCTCCTGACAGAACAAACCAGTTGACTGAACAATCATTTTTCTTGAAGCACTGCACGCCCAAAGAAGTAAAGCAGTACAGAAGTCATGAAAGCGGACGTACAAAGACATATTCTGTTTTACAAAGACATATATCTCACTCCTAGTAAAAATGACCCACACCAAAGGGCATAAGAAGTGCACATGCTGCTTCTAGTCAACTGCGTTAGTGGCGTATGAACTAGAGGGCAGAGAGCTTCATGATCTAGCATCCTTGCTAGCTTTTGCCTTTGTTCTTCTAAAGTCCATAGAAGCAACCTGGGAGAGTTGTGGATGTGGGAAGCCACGCTAGAGCCATGTAGAATATATATGCTGGGGGCACCAGCCTTGCTGTCTTGTAGGTCCTTTACTTCTCCTTTTATCAAAATGTGACAGAATTGAGAATTGGGATCTGAAGAGGAAATGTTCATATTTTTAATATAGGCATTTTTAACTGATGTATGTTATCTTTTTTTTTTTTTTTGATTTTTCTTATTCCTGTTTAGTTCTTGCCATGCATGAAAATGTTTTAAAGTGCCCCACCCCAGGATGCACTGGAAGAGGACATGTCAACAGCAATCGCAACACACACAGAAGGTAGATCAGAACAGTTCCTGTCCACTTAAAATCTAATGTACTCAGAAGTAGATTGATGGGCGTATCTTGGAATTAGATGTTATGCACTGCACAGCAGAATGCCTATGGACTGGGATAGCTTCTACTATTTATGACCGAATACTTGTGTTTGATTTCATTATATAAAAAATGGCTGCAGCACTGGGGATGGCAAATTCCACTAGTCTTTTTCACAGAAGAGATTTCAAATTACAGTTTCATTACAGTCTTCTCAGAGAAACGCTATGGTGTAAAATGGGTAGAAATGAACAAATACATTATTATTGCTACAATTGGAAAACCCAGCAGAAATCAAAGACTCTTCATTTTGCACCACATACGTGGTAGTCTTTGAGAGAAACTTCCCATCAAGGCAGATTGCCTTTTGACGAAACAGGAAACTCCATTTATTACCCTCAGGAATGTCATTTTCCCTCTTGGAACACTCTTGTCTGTTTAACTTGCTGCCTGCAGGGATAAAATAAAATTGAGGGGAAATTGCTGAGGAATCACAGCTGGGCTGTAGGTGAGGCAGAGAGATCATACGATCTGTCTCCAGCAAACCACTGCTGGTGGCACAGCTCTTGTAGGTATTGCTTTCTGTTGGAAGTCAGCAAGCCAAAATAATTCCACCATAGTGCCTTTAGAAAAACATAATGTCACTCTTACAACCAAACTTCTGGCAGAAAGATTTCAAAACCAACTTCCTTTGCTGAACTGAATTTTTGTGGGATTTTCTTTTTTTTTGCTGCTGATGGATTGATTGGGTGTTGTATGAATGCACCAAAATCAAGGATTATTGTACTATGTTACTTTAAACAAAAAGTTAGTCTTTACCAGAGTTATTACAAGCTCAGCTACAAGAACATATAAGGAACCAGTAAATGTTTTTCCATTGTATTTCCAATTTTAAATCCTTGGTCACTTTTGCAGCGTACCAGCTGTGTCATAAGCAAGCCATGAACAGGATAAGAAAACATGTTCTGAGCTAATAAAGCAAATAGGAAAAAAACAAAGCACATCTTGAAATGACAAAATATGTTCTTTGGTAACAGTTGCTCAGATACCTCTGTTTTTCCCCAAATTCACTTTCCTTTTAATCGGCAGGAGGCTTATATGCATGGTTTAGCTGATAAAGTAAATGTCATTTGTCAAAAAATTTACTAGTGACTTGCCAGCCACAAAACATCAAAGCTGAACTGTGGAAAACTCCTACGTGATTCAGTTTCCAGATATATCACCTCAAATACGCAGATTTCACAGTTTTGCATTAAGGATTAAAAAACAGATGAATCTGGGCTGTAACAGCAGCAGCTCACAGAGATGCACAGGGCACCAGAGTAGTTTGAAGTCATTGAGTTTGACAGCACATGTTTCCTTTATTTAAGTTTTCATTTTAATGCTGTTTTCTTTTCCCCTTGTTGTTTCTTTTCTTCACCTTATTTTTAAACAGCCTTTCTGGTTGTCCAATTGCTGCAGCTGAAAAGTTGGCAATGTCCCAGGAAAAGAGCCAGCTTGAGTCTCCGAAAGCTGGGCAGTGCCACGATCAGGCTCACAGGTAGGAGCCCTCATGAACTAGCCTCTCCAAAGTTTTTTCATGCAAACTCTGCTGAGGTCTCCTTAAGGTTTTCACCTGTTTCAGGTTTAGCTACAGAGGTAAGTCAACATTCCAGGAAGAACCTCTGCAAAGCTAAGTGACCTGTCAGTATCTCATGATTAACACGCAGCATTCTGCTGGTTCTTGTCTGTGTGGCTTAATACAACCGACACATCGTTTGAAAAGTAATCAAATATATCCGAATAGATCTTCCTTCGACACAAATAGCCCAATCAGTGGTTCTGAACTCCTGTAAACCACACCTCCTATCTTGCTGAAATGGTTTAAATGCTTCTCCAGAACTGTTCCTTTGTTACAATATTTTTGCCACTGAAACTTGATTAAAGATCTCTCTGACTTTATTGCACTTCTAGCGTCACGGTCCTCATCTATTTTGTGATTCTTTTCAGAGGAACCTTCCAGTGATCCCAAGTAGCCAGTTGTATTGCCATTGCAGTTATCTGAAAGTGTTGAGGATGCTGCTTATTCGGTCTCCTCACTATTGAATAACTCATATCTTGAATTTCTTTATTTTAAGTTTATTGGTTTAATTACTTTAATTTACTTTTTATAAAATGGCATCAAAAAGGAGAAATGTTTTTTTATTGCGATTTTATTTTATTTGAGGGTTATATGGACCCTACAGACATACATAATTTGCACATCATTGGCACCGCAACCATTGCAACCTATTATATTCAGGTCTATTTGGGGACACTTTAATTTGTGGATTATTGACATGATCAGCTCTAATGGTTCCTTCACAGCCATTACAGAATATTATGTCCATGTGTCTGCCAACTGCACGTGCCTTAACTCTACATATGAAAAGTCCTTAGGAAATTACTAAAGACAAGTAGTTACTGAATAGTAACTAGATGGAATAACACACTGTAAATCATTCTTTCTTCCCAAATAACAGAAGCAATTATTCTGGATCATCTTATATTATATTTATACCCTACTCATGCACTGTAAAGTGGGAACAAAAGTGATGCGTAAAACTACAGGTCTAGTCAAAGGACTAGAAAGCATCCAGACAATTTTTAGAAAGAAAGGAAAAAGTACACTATAGTGGTAATCTAGAAAAAAATCACTGTCTTTTCTTTGTAAATAGTCCATTTTGTTACTATGAAACATGAGATTTGTTTATGTATGAAGTCAAAATACTCTTTGATTAGTAGGTCAGCCACCATATTTATGTTATTTATTTCTTCTATATGCTTAGCAGTAAGATTCATATATGGCAACAGCACACTGATACTGAGGTGCAACTATACCCTATTGTGCAATAAAAGGTTATTTAAAGATACTCTTGTGTTTCTTATTCATTCTTTTCCTCCTTTCTGCAGGACAAATTTAGCAAAGCAGCCTGAAGTAACTCTGTATAATTACAGAACTTCACAGCCAGTCACCTCTTCCAGAGCTACCCTGACGAAAGAACAGGAGAAGTTTGGGAAAGTACCATTTGATTATGCCAGCTTTGATGCACAAGTCTTTGGGAAACGCACAATAGCACCTGTGGCACAAGGACGAAAAGCACCCCAGTTCCTTGAATGTAAGTTTGAAATTCCATTATCTCTTGGAAAATGGACAGAATGTCAATTACTTTACTTTTTTTTTTTTTTTTCCTTTTTGCTTGTTCAAAAAAAGAATTTTTAACCACTTGTGGCCAGAATGCTAAATAAATGCATCAGTTTGCTAGATGTAGAATTCTAGAATGCTAAACGTCACCACTATAAGGTTTTACTTTCATGATGCTTCTTTTAAAAAGAAATATAGAGGAAAGGAGTAAAAAGGAATTGTTTATATCTTGTCTACTACCTTCTTCCTTGGCTAAATTGTGAGATCTTTATGTGATAGGATGCTGCCATGCAAAGTTCAATGGAATGTGTTTGCACAAGGTGTAACGAATCGTGGTATATAAAAATGCAAGTTAGGTTTTAAAAAGCTTTCCAGACAACCTTTAGATGAATCCATACAGGTATTATTCCTCCTAGATAACCATGTGCCTTGTCTGCATTACTCACAGGTCTGGATTGAATTCGTTTTAATATCTCATAAATCTATAGTACCTCAGGTTTGCAGTGCAGACATACTCTATGTATCAAATGTTTTTAAGATTTCTCTCCTTGCATCACTTACAGATTTGCTGTGATACTACTCTGTGCAAATGAGATACTGCAGTGCAAACACTGATTATTTATTGCAGATGCCCTTCAAAATCTACATGGGAAACTTCAGCAACATTCTGCCATTGTATTGATCATTATAAAATACTCTGTAGTTCAAAGAAACAAATGATTCCATTGCCATGAGGGAAATGGGGGGAAAAAAAGGGTTTCGTTGCATCATATTTGGGTTCAGAAGAAAGTAGATCCAAAGCAATGTGACAAAGGACTCTTTAGCTGGTTCTTAGTTTGGTCATGACCAAAAATTTAGTGAAGGAAAGCAAAAAAGGAAAATAAATTGCATCCCACTTACCTCAACAAAGGAGAACAGTCATAGTAAGGTGAACAGAAAAGCAGAGAAAAAAATATATAAATATACATATAGAATACAATAAAATATAACATAATAATCTTCTAATGCTGTATAATATTACACAAATAAATATACAAATATACACATTTTATATTTATATAAAATATATGTATGTGTTTGAGTACACACGCATAGATACAATTTGTAGGTATCTATGTGTTTGTGTATATATAAATACCTTATTTAAAATTGCAAATGAAAAGTAGATATTTATCTGGCCTGGAAAATAGACTTGTTCAAATGAAAGCAAATATGTGCATCACCAGCTTCTTGGGTGGCAGATTTTCCAATTTTGTTTGCAAAATTGAATATTCCCTATTAGCTGTCTCTTTGCACAAAAGTATGTCTATTTCACGGGTTCATTTCAAGGAAAAAATGATTGAAATGCATTTATACAAATGCAAATCCATACCTATGCAATTTATGTATAATGTATATCAAGGCTGAAGTTTACAGCCTGTAGTTCTTACAAAGATTGCAGTGTGCAGCTATTATTTTAATGGAAAGGTGAAAGTAAGAGAGCAGGTGAGTGCTTTAACTATGCAAATATACAAAAGTTGGCAATAAGAAGCTGATGATGTAGTGATTGGTTCAGCATCCTATGTAAATATGTAGCCGGCCAAAAGCCCACCATTATCCCGCTGTGGATTCCACACTTATAAACTTGATTTGTTAACAAAGCATGCGTCCCTCACAGCCCACTTTTTTTTTTTTTGGGGGGGGTCTTTTAGGGTGGATAATGGAAAATGCACTTTTTTGCTCTTTAAATATGCTTTGAAGTTAGCTGTAGTAACGGCTAAAATCACAAACCCTCTTGCTTGTGCTACAGTGTTACAGCAGGCTGTATAAATCCTTTTTCATTTGCACTGGAGAAAGGGAGAACCGAATCACAAGGCTTTTACGTATGGCTCTATTGAGATGCCTCCAGTAGCTACAAAAACTGAATATAGCATTCCGCTACAGTCGGTGCACACCAACAAGCATTGCTCTGAGAGCTTCCCAGGTTTAAGGAAAGATGACATCTTCAATGTCTTCTGTAGGTCTCGATGTTAAAATGCACTCAGCCAAAGCTCTAAGTCCAAAGGGATCCAGAGCCTTGAGGCTCAGATCTTTCTGGAGAGAGCAGATGGACATCTGCAGAAATGTTCTTGGTGTAGGCTGAGAAATTGGATTTTGCTTAGTTTATCTTTGTAGGGCACTGTGAGACCTACAGACAAAAGAAGTGATTATTTCTTCCTAAGAGCTGAAATCACAGTGCTGTGTTTTGCCTGCAGCAATTAATGACATTTCAAGCTCCAAAATCCAAAGCAGAGAGCAGAGTTCTTCCTGTTTTAGAGTAAGTGCTGCTGATGGAGCAGAAAACAAAGAACCACTTGTGTCTGTGAAAGTGCTTTTCTGTTCACCTGTTAGTTTTTCATTCTCAGCTGACCTCTTTGTGCTGAATAAATCTGCGTATTATTCTAAATGATATTCAACATAAAACAGGGAGCCAAGATCAGTTTTATTCTGAGTGTTCATTATCTTTTTTCTTTTTTTTTAACTGATAAAAGGTAGACTTAAATTTCTAAAAAATTCCACGAAATCAGGACTGAACATTCCTAACAGGTAATGTTCTTAGCTGATTGTTCTGATTTATTCAAGAGCCTGGTCTTGCTCTTCTTACTCATATACACAAAACTTGGTAAATAACAGACTTATTCATTTGAGTAGGGTAAGCAGTGTTGTTTTAGCTAAGACTGGGCAAGTCACTGTTGTTTTTTTATACAGCAGAGTTCCAAGCAGAAGCCTTTATAAGGCTGCATTTATAATTGCATTTGCCTGCCAGTGTTGTCAGGTCACAATGGATAATACACTAACGCTTGTTCAGTCTTTCCTTGGACTTCATTGCTTTTAATGCCTGAGTGAAGAATTAATAAAATCTGAGTAAAAATCTCAGATGCTGTGTTGAAAGATGTGTGTTTCTCTGGTAAAAATTAAATTATCATGTTTCTGAAGCTATTTTTATGGCAAACCCTTACTGTCAATAGGAAATGGACTATTTTAAATGTATTCTTTGAATATTTTAATGTATGAAATTGTAGTCTGAGAAACAAAACTATTTAATGGGAAAAATCTCATACGTGCAATTGCTAATCAAATCTCTCTTCAACAGCAAAGCATTTTTCAAATCCAGTGAAATTTTCTAATCGACTGCCTAGTGCTAGCGCCCACACACAGAGCCCTTGCCATGCCAACTCTTATAGCTACGGTCAATGTAGTGAAGACACCCACATAGCAGCAGCTGCTGCTATCCTGAACCTTTCCACCCGCTGCAGGGAAGCAGCAGAGATCCTCTCCAACAAACCACAGAGTCTGTCTGCCAAGGTAGGGTAGTCCAAGAACCTGGAGGGTGTGCTAGCTACTGAACTGTGCGAATAAACTGTCTTTCATGTTAGTGACTGCATTAAATCCCCAAAAAGGAGGCTTCTGTTTGCATGCTCTTTTGAAGAGAGGCAGACACAAAAAAATTAAAAAAATCAGTAATGTAGTTACCAGTTCTGATAAAAATAAATAAATAGTAGGAATTATGTTGTTACTGTTTTCATAATTGATTCCTAAATACAAGGGGGGAGTTTTGTGGTAGGAAAAAAAGGGGGATGTTTGAAATCCAGCAACATTTGTGGTGGATAATGAGTTATATCTGTTTGAAGGGGAAATTTTCATCCCTCTGAAATCTGCCATAAGTGATCATTTTGGAGGCTGTTTTTAAAAAAAAAAAACAACAACAACAACAAAAAACCAAAAGCCCCATATGTGGTTAATCAAGGTGGTATTTTGCTAGCAATGGAACAGAACTGCACCTATTGAGTCTTTTGTGTTTGGAGCTCATGACAGTTTGACGAGTGGTAGGGAGGGAAATAACTGACTTCGGTAAAATCCTCGTTTCTGCTGGCAAGATAGGAGAATCAGGCCCACAGTGTTTGGAGATAGATAATTTGGGCAAGTCTGTCATAATGGAAAGCTGCCTAATATAGTAGATGCTTGTGTGGCTTTCATGTTTTGGTTTCTGCTTTGCGTTTCCTCACAGATCTTTATGATTTACAAATGGTACTGTGTGAGCTTTGAGCCTTATTTTCTGTACCATTACATAGTATTATACTGTTGATGAAAACAGGCAAGATTTTCTTCTGATGACTGTGGTTGTGGGAGCAGTGTTGTTTATTATTTGTATTAAAGTCACACATGCTCCACTGCAACGAAACTTTTGAAAGCTCCGTGTAGATAAGAGGATGCCATTAGAAGAATTTAAGATGACTTCACTGGAGAGTGAAAAGACGTGCATTTATCAAAACGCAAAGTAGCAGATGTGTTTCTGCTCTGGGTCTGAGTCACAATGTGTGTTCTGAAGACAGATGACCTATTTCTCTGCAAGTCAGTGTTGCTCCACCTTGTCAATTGTAGCACCAGGCTTAGTTTGGCCAGAGATGATTTACACAGTTCTTGGTCTGCAATTTGGTTGGGCCTTCATTAACCATCACTAAGATGCTGGCTATTACTCTCTGAGGTGAACCACTTCTTTTGCTACCAGCTTAACACCTTGTTAGATATTCCAAACCTTGCTCCTTTTCAGAGTGGTACCCTCTACTTTGCTGCCTTTGATTTCCACTTACGAAGACTTGGACCTTGAAACCAATGTTGCAAGATGCACTGGGGTAGTCTTTTTAGAGTGTGCCTACATACATCTTCCATAACATGAGCAATATCTGTCCCCAAAACTGCTTACGGAACCTTTCCCAGACCACAGATCCATCTGTGGTATCTGCTGCAGAGATCTCCTTCCTCTGCTCTTTAGTAGGAGCTTCTTCTAGCAGGGAAATGGAAACCGATGCCAATGGCTGGATTAAACTGCTGCCACAGCCTTTGGCTGACCTCAGCAATAGACCTTCTTGCCAGAGAAGAGCAGTAAAGGGACCAGGCATAACCCAAAGATTTCCTCCTCTGTACCTGCTTCACAGTTGCCAAATCACAGGGAAGGTTAGAATGGAAGTGAACATAACAGTAATGATATAGAAGGACACTTGGGGCACATAGCTTACTCCTTTTTTCACAGCCAGGAATCCAGCCTAAAAGAAAATCACCTGCATACCTTGCTATCTGCCTGCCTCCACTTTTGCCAAACTTTCTGGAGGGCATGCTGCTACAAAACATCTGACAGAAGAATCAGAATTAGCTTCTGGCCAGAACACAGTCAAGTAAGCCCCAAACAGGTTTGGTGGCCAAAAACACACAAAACCAATTTTTATTTGGTTTTGGCTATTTATTACTTTTATCATGCAGAATGCAAACAAAACTTTGTGGAAATAAATCTCCAGACTCTCCTCAACAAAGATGTTTTCCTATTTTAAAATGTGAACCAAAAAGTAAGGCTTTTTTAAAAGAGACTGCTATCTATTTATTAATGTTTCTAAATTGTTTTGTGGCTGCTATTGGCTGCAAAGGCAAATGTTTAACTGCTAGGATATCTTACATATTTTTAGAAGATAAAAAGCACCACTTGAGACTTTATCAGTATTTGGACTCCAATAATGTAGCATCAGCAGGACTACAGAGTTAATGATATCCTTTTTCTACTCTTGATAGCACACACATTCACCAGGTCTGAAAAAACCTGTGTGGGGTGATTGTGTTCAGAGCCCCATAGGGCTTAGACCTCTAAGCCCTGCTTCTCACTACATTTCTTTGTTCCTTTGCCTGACAGAACCTGATTAGAATTGTCCATACTTTAGCAGATCAAATCCCCTGACTTGTAAGGGTGTTTACTCTTACATGAGCATCAGGCATTCTCCCAGCAATCCAAGCCATGACCCTTCACAGATGGGAGGCAGCATGGTTGGTAAAGCAAGGGCATCCACTGCAGAGGATTTCCTGGACTTGCAGGAAATCCTTTGCAAGTTACACAGTTGTCAGAGCTGTAAAAATATTCTGCTGCTCAGTTTTAAAAGCAGAACCCAAACGTCAAACATTTCAAACAAGTGTCATTTGCTTGTGTTCACTCAAGGTGTGCATGTCACCTTGCATAAACAGGTGGGAAAAACATCAAAACATGTTTTAGTTCATCCAAGTGGATTCCTGAAGTTGTTTTTTTTCTTTCCATGTCTCAAATTTTGTTTCTTGACCTCTAGAGCGCTGTCCACTTTTTAGTGAGAGTTGGATGTTTTACCTTGAATGTTCATCGCTTTTCTGTGATAGATGATACTTAAATGGAAATGTTTTTTACAGCACAGTTCCAAATTTCATTAATTTAATGGATTATCACAGATATATTTCACATTTTCTACATATCAATTCAAAAGGGAAAGTCTCAGCCAAAAAAAGAAAGAGAAGGTTAGCAAGGCTAGACAAATCAGATTACACATTAGCAGTATCATTGGTAAGCAGAACTTCCAAATATATCTAATGTACAAAGGTAATCTGCCAAATATCTCAAGATTAAAATTATGAATTTATTAGTTAAATAATTTAAGGAATAAATTTATTCTGAAAAAAAAGCAGTAAAATGGATCCTAATTATCAATTGGTTGCATAAAAAATACTAAGGTCATCAGATACCTTGATGATATTGTTTTCAAAAATTATTAATGCTACATTAATGTTACATTGTCTGAGCCATTCAACCTCCACTTGGGACTGTAGTAAACTGTTCCCCTGAATATAATCCTGACCAGCCAATTCTCATGCGGTCACTACCCCAAAGCAGTCTCCAGGTTGCATTTGTTTTACAGTTTATGTAGTTTCATGCAACTCCCATTGGATTCGATAGGGGAGCCCTAGAAAGCTTAGACGTTGGTTTCTAGCACAAGGCAAGAGTTTACATCATCATAACATCCAGGGATCTTCCCTCTTTACAGATTCACCACATTCACGTCTCATGGAGGTAGCTGCAAGCGATACAGTTTATCTGTATCCTCATCACTACTGCTTGCCAAACATTTTGTTGACTATTTTGGTGTTTTTCCCACCTGTTTAGACAAAATGGCATATGCGCACTATGCCTTGAAAGAAAACAAAAAAAAATGACACTTGCTAAAAATGCTTAAGGTTCAAATTCTGTTTTTGAACAAAATTATGTCATCTCACCATTCTTGGGTATTTATAATGGTGATAATTACATCAATTATTTCAACAATGCAGTTAGTACTCAGCACGTTTTTCAGGCAGTCCTTTACTCCAAATACCTTAAAGCCTAAATACAGGATGAAAAGTCAGCCAAGGATAGCACTAGGTAACATCCTGTTATACTGCTGTGCGTATTGCTCCTTGAGTGCATTCTTGGCTAGCTTTTTTTAATTCGTAAATTACTCTAGGCTGAAATTGTGACTTCATTTTTTTTCTTTCTCAGATGTAGCTGGGTGGCTACAAATTTTCTTATTTTGACCTAAATTAGTATTTTAGTTTGATGCAGAACTAAATTGCTTAAATTTATGTCTGAAGAATTTAAGACCACGTGTATGCATTTTTATTGGCTGGGAATAGACAAGATTGTACTTGTTTGCATGGAGTTGCATTAAGAATAGTATTCATGGCAAGATACTAGTTCCAGAGTTACTCCCAATACCAGAACCGAAGAGCCCTTTTGAGCTTTCCAAGTCAGACTGAACTGCTAGTGGGAATGCAAAAATCATTGATAATGTTGTTTAATGTTAGAAACAACTAATGTTGTTTCTTTGGACTTACTTCGTATTAAACTGTCTGGCTGATGCCAGCCAACAAATACATAAAACCCCCTTATATGAAATGATACCATCTCCCTAAGGTCACAGGTTTGAAATAAGATTCATGCAGGCACAATAATTCACTCGTCCTGATCTAGCTATGAGATAAAGCTTAACTTGTAATCGTTACAGGAGACACACTGCAGAGTATTAAATGCTGCGAGTGATCAGATGGACCAAAAGCATACCAAAAAATACAGGAGTAATTTATCAGAAGAAACAACATCCTTTATTGTCCTGGCTGATATAGTTCAGTTTTAAGGACAAGGCTTAATAATGTATTAGAAAATACTCTGTAATATTTATGTCATAAAATAGACGAGGCTGAAAAAAAGCTTGATTTTAAAGTACAAAGCACTCAAAGAAGATGGAGATGTTTTGGGTTTGGAGCTTTTTTTGTTTGTTTACATGTTTACATTAGTGTTCATTTTAGAGAGATATTCATAGCAGAGTGATACTTGTACCTTATCTTCTCATTAAATAGATCCTGGAATAAAGAAAACATGTTTCAGTCATTTTTCTCTCATTTTTCATTCTGGAACCCTTTTTCAAGCTGCTTGTAAGACCTGTGAGGGTGATTACGCTGTTGCTGATGTGTGAGTAGACAAGGAGCAACCTAAATTCAATTATAGTGTGTAAGCTCTCAACCTCATTGATTTTTCTTCATTACTTCAGTGGATTTTTTCCTGGTTTACACCAGTGTAAATGTAAATGTGACTTGAGTGTAAATGTAAGATCAAAATCAGGCTCCAGAGATTCATATAGCTGTAAACTAATATAAGTTAGGAAATACTAAGATACGTTTACATTTTTATTTTGCCTTACATTTTTAAGGATGAATCAGAACAGTACACATTGTTTTGGTAGCTATATTTTAAATATGTCATGATAAATGCATAAATACAGGCCTGTTCACACATATACCAAAGTCAACAGTGAATAAGATCTTGCCTTCACTGAAGGCAGCCTTTGCAAGTCTGAGCTAAGCACAGTAAGTGCCATTTTCTGTCAGCGTGTCGTAGCACTGCTCTAGTGGTTTTTTTTGCCATTTGCCATTTTTGTCTTTTTAGTTCCATTTTAAAATTAATGTAAAAATAAATACTGTAAAACAAGCAAAGGAGACATATTGAGAGGAGGGTGGGATGAGAGTAGGAATGAAAACTGGAGCAGTATCTGACTTATCCTCTTTTTGCTCTGCCATTTGGAGTTTGCTATGAAGGCAGCAAAGTGCTAGCTCTTTTAAACCATTCCGAATAAAAAGCCATGCTGTAAACGTGTGTGAGATCCATCCTGCGATGAGCAAAAGGGGATATTTTTTCCATGTCTATATTTAATTGTTGTGTGCATCTGTGAGCTCACTTAAACCCCATCTGTGTGCTACTTCCCAAATACACAGCTCGGCCTTCCCTGAGCAGAATTAGGTGCATGTTGGACAACCCAACTTCTACATGATTTTCAGAGAAGTGCTGAAGAAGCTTTAAATATCCATGATAGAAAATGCTCTGCTTTTCAGCCAGAGCTCCTTGTTGTGGCTAATGGTATCTGTTTCTCAGAGACAATACGTTTCGTGATATTTTTCTATGTACGTGTACAGTTTCATCAAGGAGGGGACCTTGATTGATTTTGGTCCTTTTTGTTGTTGCTGTTGCCTTCTCAGTAGTTGATATTTTGTCAGTGACAGAGAATCTGCACTATTTATGGGGTTTGCACTATAAAACTACTGCAGCCCAGTCACATGGCTTCCTTTCCTAAGCCATCTGTCACAGAGGTCTGGAATTTTATGTGAATGTTGGTTGTTCAGACTTAACCCAAGTTTTTTTATTATGAAAAATGTCAGCAACTACAATATTTAGCATTTTACTTTACATTGGTCATTAAACTTGATTACTGTAGCTCTGTTTCATTGCTATAGTTACATATCAACTCTGAAGCCAAAAAACACTGGGGCGATCATGACAGAGCTATATTGTCAGATCCTGGAGCGTACGCTTGGCACTGATATAGTTAATATCTTGGATTTTTGTAACCAAGGTTTATTAATGCTGGTATAAAAATGTATTTGATATTATACAGATGGCATAAGATGTTGTGGTTACTAAGTTATTATCCAGGATAAGCTGCACTGTCAAATTCAGGGCTTAAAACTATCACAGGAGATTAAACTATTTACTAAAAAGGGGCAGAAAGATATAACCAAAGCGTCTTAGTATGAACATATTAGAAGTGTATTTACTTCCCATAAATATAATAAAACATGTCTCTCTTTAAGCTGTATGATTGAAAATGTGAACTTTGCTATGCAGGAGGAGCAAACATAAGAGGTGTCTGAGTTTCTGAACTGGGGACAAGCAGATGGCTTGGTAGTGCTTCCATCTAGGTGGGCATCTGTCTTAGGCCCATGGATACAAAATGGAGTCAGGCTATCTGCGTGAGGAGAGGGCCCTAAATTTTCATCTTCTACAAATATTTTCCTCCTGATTAAAAGATTTCATCAGATACATTTTACCTTTAAATTGGTCACCCGTGGAAGGAGTAGAAGACAAGGCTGCATGAAGGAAACTTAGGTCTTCAGTCCAACTGTGGTGGCTGTGTCACACTTTCAGCACAACGTTTGTTTCACCACAATTGTTTTTAAGGTCCTCAAGGAAGGACTGCCCTATATTTAACCATTAGAGGGTTGACTAGTCATTAAGATCCAGCAATAGTTATCGAGAAGAAAGAGAAAAGGACGCTTTCTGTCAGTGTTTCATCTCTTCCTAAGGAAGAGGTCTAAGAAAGATGGAAAAACATGCCCCCTTGGACATACCTGTCTCTTTTCCATTTACAACAGAGGGTCTAGATGATTCACTTGCTCTACGGGTTTACTTTTATACTACTCAAGGCAGGAAGTCTCAATTTGGATTTATATGACTGCATCCTACAGTAATACAGCACCTAGCATGTCTAGCTTCAAATTCCCATGTGGTGCCTGAGCTTTGTAGTGATGCAAATACAAAATAGTAGTGATGGCAACAGCAGGAAGACACAGAGCAGCGTTAATTACAGAATTCTACATGAATAGATCCGTGACATTGTTATTTACCTCTGTCGTCTTTGAACGTTTTCCACCCTATTCAGGGCAACACACACAGAACTAGACTACAAAGTGCTCCTCAAGAAATCTCCTCTTTCGCCTCTTCCCCTACTTAACTTTAGTAACCGATGGTGATAGCAAGGGCTAGTCTTTAACTCATCCCTAAATATACAATATGTAGATATGCAGTGTTGTCAATACACATGCTGAAAGCCTCCATCAGAGACAACCTCCTTAAGATCCGTCTGTGGCTCTCAGTCTAGTGGTCTCAGTGCAGAGCCGTGCCTTAGTGGCCTAATGAAACTGTGATTAAGTCACTATGTTATTTTGAGCGATGTACAAAACCCTAGTGAAAATTTCTCCTACTGTACTCCTTTTCAGCGTATTTCTTCCCCCCTCCTTCTCTCCCCCACAATGCAGATGTTGTAATGTTTCCAGGGTGTGGGGGGAAGGGAAAATATGTAATAGTAATGCTGTTGATGTCCTAAACAATGCATTAATGCTTTTAACTGTGAATTGGGGTCATAGTTCTCTGTAAGAGTGAAAAGACCAAGAAGATTTAAAGCTAAACTTTTTTTAAATAAAACTAGATTTAGGGTGTATAGGTTATGGTTTAGACGCATCTTATTTAAATTCTACTTACTATGTTTAAGCTGAGAGGCTACTCTTAAGTCTGCCTAAGAGTTGGACATTAACTGATATAAATCGAAAAGCTGGTTTTAGATTCAGATAAATTTAAATAAAAGCGGGCATTTATATTTATCCCTTAAAAGCACCACATGGTTATGCTGCAGCCTCACCATGTCCATATCTAAACATGTCTCTGTTTCCTGTTGCATGTCAGGGAGCTGAGATAGAAGTGGATGAAAATGGCACCCTGGATTTGAGCATGAAAAAGAACCGAAGCCAAGACAAAGTTATGCCTCTGACTTCTTCCAGCACAGCACTTCCCACTCCGTCCTCTTCTCCTTTCAAAACAAGCAGCATCCTGGTAAATGCAGCCTTCTACCAGGCTCTTTGTGAACAGGAAGGCTGGGATACACCAATCAACTACAGCAAGACCCATGGCAGGAAAGAAGAAGAAAAAGAGGTATTTTTTGAGTTTCTGAGTGACTTTTTCCCTCAGATGAGTGGCCATATGATGGTCTTTGGGATGACCAATCTAGTGCAATTTAAAGGGAACAAATTTTCACAGGTAGACATTTGGGAACATTGAGCTGGCTTAAATGCCCTCTCGGATGTGGCCTAAAAAATCACTACTGGCTTTGAAAAATCTCATTCTTGGTGCCTACTTGTGAATAAGTGTCTAAGATAAGGAAATCAAAGGTATCCACTATTCGAGACTACGTTTTAAATTTTGTTCCTAATGGCTCAGTCCTGTGGCATGTAAAACCAAATGGCCTAGGGGCCATATGGGGGGAAAAAATCCCAAACAAAACCAAACCAAGGATGTTTTTTTCATGCTGAAACAACAAGTAATTTTTCTACACCGACTCTTTATAATTCTAGATAACTCATTATTTAAGCATTTAAACATGATTAGAACCTTTCCTGCAATATTCTTTCAATTGAAACCTTTTTATTTTACATTTAAAATATTTCAAGAAATCTTTACCTTAGATCTCACTAGTGAGTCCCGTGGCCCAGAAGACAGTCTTAGAGCACAAAGTCATAAATTCTTAAGAATTCTTGAAGGTTTTGATTACAACAAGTAGTACAAGAGGATATGCACATAATTTCCAACAACTCTGATATTTCTTATTCGATAAAAAAGCAGTATAGAAAAACTAGATGAGTATATAGAGGTGTCTCCTCTTTTCAAACTCTCCTAGGAAATGTAAAAACCCTAGCCTGAAAATGCGGTTGCAGGAACAAAGATGAGCAACTAAAATGTCAGCAAATAGTTTTATTTAATAACTTTCCAACTTTTATGGCTAATCTTCTTAACTGCCACTTCAAACTTGATAACTGCTTTGATTTTGTTCCTGTTTCTGTTTTGCTCTTTCATGTCTGTTTATTGTATCTTGGCAACATGGCAGTATAGTCTCCTATGGTCTTTCTTATTCTTTTATTTTGTTGGTGAGTTATTTTATGTTTTTTCTCTTGGGCCTGACTCTCAGAATATGGACTGCTTGCATTTTTCTTAGATCAGGAAGGGACCACCAACACCTTTAAGGGCTTATTAGATATAATTTTGGTAATAAACATAGACAAACCTGAGTGATATCTTTCTGAAGCAGACGAAAAGATGTCATAATTTAGAGTTTTTATACAGCTTCAAATATTTTTCCCACCTATTTGATTTTATATGTCAAATAATAGCATTTGAGTATCATATTTATTACAAAATTATCTGTCTTTCAAATATCAAAACTGACACTTCAAAAAGATGTAGTCAGGGATAAATTTAATTAAGGCAGAGGTTGGGGGATTCAGGCCTCCAATTCTGAAATCAGATGGAAATAAAAGATAGTTCAGTTGTGTGAAGAAAAAAAACACCTGCCAGGTAGTGTGTTCTTGTGTGAGCACTGAAACAGCCTACACCAGAGAATAATTTCTTGGAGGCTGACTTGTCTTGAAGAGCCCTTTGCAGTCACCTCTGTGAGGCTGATGATGCTCCTTACCTCAGCAATGGGAGCACGATCCCAGTATCGGGGTTTTAGAGAGAGTTTGAGGTGATCGGCTGAGGGCTCAGGCTCTTCCCCGTTCATGCCGCATAACGAACAAGCACATCCAGCTTTGAGAGAACCGCCTTGCTGCAGGGGATCAATCAGTGTCGCAGACTTGGCAGAGGGCCTGTCCTGCTGCTCCTCCTCCCTGCTGCTACCGCAGCTCAGCACAAGAGCCATGGCAGGAGCACCTCCGCGTCCCCCTGCTTTACTTTCCGAAGGCTGGCTGCTTCCCTCTGCCTTAGAGTGAGCTGGAGGCATCAACAGGCTACTCGACAGGACATAACGATCCGTGTTCAAGCACTCTTGCCCTTTGAACTGGGTGCTCTGACACCGTGCAGTGTGTCCCTAACCAGCCTGGCCCCAGACCTCTACTGAGAGCTTTTGCCATCCCAGGGACCATTGACTTGTCCACTGATCTCAGGGCCAGAGGCTCTGTTTTGCAAATCGAAGACTGGCAGTTATCCTCATGCAAAGAAAACGACTGATTATATCTATTTCTAATTCATTGTTATCTGGTTCATATGCACAACAGTTGCTTAATTTTGGTGGTAATTTCCAGAAAATATTGTCTCTCTCTCTCTCTCAGTGAAATAGCCTGTCCAGATGCCCCCTTAAAAAAAAAATCTGAATTTGGAAAAAGCTCAAAATCTCTCCAAAAGGAAAGCACTGAGAAATAACTAGAGCTGTCAGTTAGTTCAACTGTCAGTTCTCCAAAGATTTCAGGGCTTAAAAATGTTAAAAGTGCCAGATGCTATTATCTGTTATTCATGTTACCATTATGTTCTGGTCTTTGCTGAAATCAATATAAACTTCCATCTGTACATTAATGGAGTTTCATTGCTTGCTTGCTTTCTGTAGTGTGCATGCGTGAACACACACATGCCCTTTGCAGAAGATAGTGGTGTTTGGAATGTTTGGGCTGGTTCTGATTTTCCTTTTAGTCTGGAATTCTTCAGAATTTTAATAGCATTCAATTTGAAATCCATTCAAATGGGAAAGGAAAAATTACACATACAGTTCGACTTTACTAGCTGTGATGATCATCACCTAAAAGACCAAGAAGTGGGAAGCGCTGAAGGTGTTTTCCCAAAGGATTATCTCTCTCTCTAAAGCTAAATCACTGGAGAAGCACACAAGCCAAGGCCTGATGCTTTGCACTCAGTCCTAAGTGCGGAGGACCAAAAAATATTTCATCATTAGGTCTGATCTACAGTTTGCAGAGAGATGCAGCCCCTTTGGATCACATGTACTGTTGTAAGGTTCTAGAGAGGCAGAGTTTCAGTATTCTTTTGCCTGCATTCCCTTTGCACTGTCTTTTGCAGCTTCTATACATCTGTAGATCTCATGCTGCTTGAATAATAGCAAGCCTTCCACAAGGTGCTAAGACAATGCTGGAGAGATCACCTGTTTAAATGTCTATATAACTCCCTCATTCCTGGGAAATATACTGATGGATGTTAAGTAGGAAAGAAGCTGTATTCCCACTTTGGTCCTTAGTAGATATTTTTCTTTTTCAAAAGAGCAGTTAAGATGATAGGTCTTTGTGCATGTATTTGTGTGTATGGCTACTGGTTTAAAAAAAAAAAAGTAAAATAAAATGAAGAATCTTAATAATCTGACTCAGGAAATTCACAAAATTTTAAAAACAAACAATTATTTCATAGGTAGAAAATGAAAACACTCTAATTCTAAACCACTAGTATCAGTTATGCTTGTGGCTGTAGATTTACGCATGTCAACCTCCATTGTGCAATCTTATTTTTGCTAAATGATTCATTGAAGCATCATTATATGAAGCTGTGAACTGCAATACTCTATTTTGTCAAGCTTTGATATACATAATTCTTGACCAGTCCTCTCTGCGCAGCAGGTATCAGACTGTGACATGATGAATAACCCACACAAGTTTCTGGTCCATCACCAGCAAAAAGATCAAGAGATATCTTTTATCTGAGATAAAGAACACAAGCTATATATATGAAAATATTAATAAACCCTGCAGCACAGTTAGTGCAAGTGCATCCTGAGGTACATCACAAAGCTCAGGATCCCAGTGGAGTGCCAGAGTGGTCTCTTTAACACCCTCTACTCCAGGGTCCTCCCAGCTGGACCTTTGACCAGAAGTGGAAGAGGCTGATGTTTACCTGGTCTTGACACATAGTTTGCATCCAGCCAAAGCATGCACTAAACTTTTAGGAACAGAGCATTGCTCCTCAGTTCAGTGATACAAAATGTAGTCTATCAAAACACCTTGTGTTTTTTGAATTTATTTTGACATCTGATATCTTGCAGCTGGCAACAGAGGATCCACCATTTTGTTGCTTCTTTTGGGAGCTTTTGATTTTACAGTGACTTACACTAGTGATGATCCCTGTAAGAACTCTATTACACTTTATATGAAGTCTTCCTTTAGAAATAAAATTCTAAAAGGCTGAAATATATCAAGTCTTTTTTTCTTATTTAATAGTTGCTCAATAATAACTATGAAAGAGGAAAGAGTGTTTAGAAAAGCTGAATATACGTATTTTTGCCTTCTATATTTGTAGCAGATGAGATTATTCTGAGACAAACTAACCCTACAAATTTGGTTGCAAAATTCAGTAGTAATTGATGTAGCAATAATATGGCACAGTTTCTATATGTATGTGTAGTGCGAGTTTCAGTAGGCAGTAGGTAGCCAGTACCAGAAAGCAGAAGGAAGTCATATTGAGGATCCAGTCTCCAAACAGGCAAAGATGAGCTGCCAGAATTGAGGACCATATGGAAGCTTTATCAGAAGAAACACCCCCGCAGAGCTTACAAGTCCCGTTAGGCAGAATCTCCATTTTCAGTCCAGATTCTCCTCAGCCCTCTGCTCTGTGTTAACAGCTCTGCAGACATCCCTGCCCCTCTGTCCTGGCATGTTCACCAGCTGCATAAGCCCAGACCATCTATGGCACCAGCTCCGTGAGTTTAGCAGGAGCTGGGAGCTTCTCCCCTCAACCACAGGCAGCAGTTTTTGCTCCTACAGACGGTAACCTCTGGACGATACCTACCTGAGTATTGGAACAGAGTCATAAAACCAACAGGAAGTCCCAGCAGGGATTAATAGAGATCCGATAATTGATGGTATGGGCTTTGGAGAATTATTAAATGATACAATATCCACAGAGCATCCTTCCAGGAAAGAAACATTTATCCTTCATAAAAATAATAACAATTGAAGTAATTAATTCTCAAAACAGTATAAACCAAGCTAATTTGAAGTGACCAAAGAAGATTTTTCAGACAACAAAAATGTAATTTCCTTTCAGGACTCTAGATTTCCAAAATGCCTTCCCAGGGGAGTGAATACTCATGGTCTATACCACCCATCAAACACCACTGTAGCAGTGAAAAATTTGATCTGCAAATAGTGGAAATCAAGAACTACTTTTAACAGCCTGCTACTAGGAAAATTTCAAAGTGGTTTTGTTCTTATGATTTTCATTTTAACAAGAAACTACTCTTTGAATAAGATAACAAGTCGTTCAGCTCTAAAAAGCCTTGCATTTACACATGATTATGTACAATAGAGGTGTTGTGTTTTTTTTTAATTTATGATTGAAGTTTGTAATTCACAGCACAATGGTACTCGCTTCAACTATATGAAAACTCAGTGATATACTTACACAGAAAAAAACAGAACATGCTTTCCAAAGTCTTGCTTGGCTCTATATATTCAACAAGTACTTTTATTTTCTTTGTGTATTTTTATTTGCTCTTTATCACCATTTCAGAAATCAAAACCAAACTTCCCCTATGAACAGCTTAAATGAGCATCTGCCTTGAAGAATTCTGTGATAATATTTTTACAAGTTTACCTATGAGAATGTGAAATTATGATGTACTAAGCTTTCTGCATCTTTCTCCATTGTTTCTTGAGTCATTTTTCTAGTGTTTTCCAAGAGGTTCTCTTCTTGCCACAGCAAGTTATTTGTTGAATATATGGGAGGCCTTGAAGAGAGAAACATTTTGTCACATTCTCATCTAATCTTTCAGAAAGATCCAGTGAGCTCTCCAGAGAACATGGAGGAAAAGAAGTATCCAGGAGATGTCTCCATACCAAGTCCTAAACCCAAGCTCCATTCAAGAGATCTGAAAAAGGAACTGATCACGTGAGTCACAAAAAAAAAAAAAAACACCTGCCCCATTTACGTCTGTCCCGGTAAAGACTGACTATACCTTTGGTTTGAGTGCTGCTTTGGAGCATATTTGCAGGAGATGTGTGGGGAGATTCCATGACAGTTCACTACAGGTGGTTAGTTCCCTGTTGTGGGTATGCAACGAGATAGACATGAGGCTTGGAGCTGAGACAAGCTAAGGTAGGCCTGGAGGTCTGCACAAATTCATAGCTAATGTTATACTGGGTATCACTCCTTATTCCTCAGATAGATAGATAACAAAAGGGCAACAGCTCCTTCTAAAAATACACAGTTTCGTAGTGTGCTGCAGTTTGGCTGTGCTAATGTTTACGTAATTAAATAAATTTTACTATAGATCCACTGTTGAGAGCGCGCATAGAAGCACTCAGGATTTCTCAGATAAGAAACATGCAAACTTCATAAAAAGATAAAACAGCAGACAGGAACTGCTCCAGGTTTTTCCAGCCGGTAGGAAATCTATATTTATGTCCTTCATCTGTTGCCTTCCAAGCAGAGTTAGTTATTCTGTCCTGCTGAAAATCCAGTGGATGCACAAATTTGCATGCTGGAAGAATAGGCTGGTACTCTTTTCCCAAGTACTGAAACTTACTTGTTCTGTCTTCAGTTCCAAAACTTTACCAACTAGAAATGCAAAGAAATTCTGTTACATCTTTCTGCATTCAACAGCTTGTTTCAGTTTAGAATCGTTTGGTAAAATTGTCCCAAGCAGCTCATAACACTAGTCAGCTTTTAAAATCTCATCTAGGCTCTTCACAAAACCCCTTTGGATTCACGTCAACAGCATTTTGATATCAATATGGTGTTTTCACTGTAATAGTCAACCAGGACTTAGCAATCGTTTATAGCATTTTTCTTTTTGTCGCAAACTAGAGTAGGTCTCTCTAGACAAGTGCACTCTGTATCGCTTAGTGATAATAGTCCATAACGTATCACTGCAGGCTCACCCATAAATAAAGGAGTCGCATCCCGTCACCCTGTGTCCTGCTCCCCAGACTCAGTAGCACTGAATCAGTTAGATTCGCCTCTGTCTCTAGAAATTACGTTTCCCTGGGGCAAACTGCCGTGAAGAGTGATTCTTTCCCCTCATGCTGTGCAGTCTGCACGTTGTCTGCTCTCCGTGTTACATCTGCAGCTGTAGTTCATGACCTAAATTGCTACAGGTCAGGTTTGTTTTGCCTCTTCTAGAACAAATGCATGCAAAAATCACTGAGAGTTTATTTGCTGAAGACTAATGGCTTTTCTTTTGTAATATTTATTCCCTTGTGATATTGACCTGTTTTCAGATGTCTGTAAAATACTTTTCCACTCTCCTAAATAATAATTTCCAGAGTATTTACGAGGGCTATGATCAGTTTACAGTGGTTTTACTGTATTATTTTCAAACAGTGAGGAGAAACAGGTATCTAAGATATAGCTGTCCAGAAAATGAGACAAGAAACAGTTTTAATTTATCAGAAGACTCTATAGTTAATATTGGGAACAGATTGCATTTTTTATGATCCCATTGAGCTCAGAACTCTTACAGAACAATTCAATACAGGTGGCTCCATCATGAGGAAGTTTTTAAAATGACATAAGGACTTGCAGAAAAAAAAAAATCTGACATGGTTAGCCCAGTTGCAGTGAACAAATTTGTAAATACTACCTCCTAGCATGTGTTTTCTATTTTTCTGTGTTAATTCTCTTGTCCGTAACTGCATTGCTCAGGTTGAACTGGGCTGGGAAAATGAGGCTGGTGTCTTCCTAAGGCTGCTTTACAGAGTTGAAAAAGTTTCTAGCACTCTGCCAACTCAGAGCAAATAGCCAAGTGGGGATCTCAGGTACTCCTTACTCATTACTATGGAGCACCAGCTAAAAGTTTTTGCAGTTTCTGCGTGCCCTTCTTATCCATGGGCCCAGTGAGAGAAGACTCAGCCCTTTACAAGGTGACTCTGAAGGGTTGGTGCTGGTGTTGCAAACTACTGCAGAATCGTAGAATTGTTAGAGTTGGAAGGGACCTTAAAGATCATGCTGTGAGGGGACTGGAAAGAGAAGTGAACTTAAGTCATCTCCCCCTCCATGCACAAATTGCACTTCTTGATACCTTTGCCCTCTTGCAGAGGACTGTATCACAATTTGATAAATAAGCTCAGTGCTATATTTGAAGAAAGGCTAAGGAAAAACAGAAGCTATAACATTTTCTCCAGGTCAAACATGCTTCCATCTCTTGGCATGAAGGGAGATGGCTTTTTGTGCTAATTTTACACCAAATTTGTGCCCCTTCTCAGTTTGGATGAGAAACACCTTGGGAAACTTTTGTGAGCTTGATGTGCTTTCTGCTCTGCAAGTAACTGTGACACTTAATTTTTCATTTATGTCAGCAAATAAAGATTAGATGTGTTTCCAAAGAAGGTGCCTTATTTTAGTCAGAAGTCAAAGGAATTATTTAGAACATTACTGTTCTCTGGCCTGTGTTATACAGGAGGTCAGATGAGAAAATTCATCCCTAACATTTATGAATTGCTGTCAAATTTGGTACCAGTAATGAAATTGTCCTTTTAAGAACCCAAGTTGCAACCAAAAAATATCCTCAAAGCATAATATAGA